>JAKCPI010011043.1:0-13279 GCA_023213315.1 Euborellia annulipes | reverse complement strand
TCATATCCGGCATCCGCGAGTATATATCCTATAATAAATATATTAACATTTCATTATCAGATTATAAATTATGTCAATGTTAAAAAAATTATATAATAGGCTATTTGTATGTTAAGTCTATATCCTAAAATATATTTTTAGGTTTTTTCTTTAATTTTTTCTTAGGCGATACTTTTCTTTAATAATGCATCAAAATTAATTTTAAAAAATTTATTTTACTTTTAATTAATCTTTTTTCTTTCTTTATTTTATTTTTATCATTGTTTTTGTTGTCACTGGAATATTTTTACTTTTTACTTTCTCGTATAGAATATAAAGAGAAAGTATTGAAATCGATCAAAAAATTCAACTTCCGAAATTTTGACCTCCCTAAGTAAAAAAAAAAAAAAAAACATTTTGAACATTATGTCTGTGTGTGTGTGAGTGTGTGAACACGATTGCTTAAAGACGCAAGCAGCCAGATCAATGAAATTCGGTATATACTCCTTACACTAAATCTGTAGATTTCTCTCAACTTTTGGAGTAAATACGTCACCTGGTAGTAGTACTTTACCTAAAGTTTTTTTCAAAAAATTTTGAAATTTTCAATTTATTTGTTATATTATGATAAATTACTCTATTTTTAAAAGTTTTTATTCTTTGACATTTTTCGAAAACTGAATAGTTTTTTGAAATAATCAACGAAAGAAGAAGAAAACTTTCGTTAAATTTGAAAAAAAATCAAAAAAATATTATATGTTTATATTTACAGGTTTTTTAATAACTATGATTTTGTTTTGATTTTTTTTCAAAATTAACGAAAAACAAATAAATTGAATCTTTTTCTTCTTTGATTATTTCAAAAACTATTCAGTTTTCGAAAAGATATCAAGCCCCCGGGCTTGGTATAGTTGGTATCACCAGGCAGTGCGATGATTTTATTTAAGCCATTTGGATACCAAATGACTTAAATAGAAATGCCTGGCCCCCAATAGATATTTTCATAAAATAACGCTTATCGTCAGAGTCTTAAGCTGCTGAAAAAACTCTGTAAATGTGTGTGTGAGTGTGAATGAGAAAAAAGTCTGAGTGTTTTTTAAAAAATAAAAAAAAAAAGAAGAAAAGATGTCAAAGGATGAAAACTTCTTTTTTTTTATTTTTTGTTTTGGTTTTTCCGCCATAACAGTAAAAACCCTTTAAAATTGAGTAATTTATTATGATATTGTAAAAAAAAAATTCAAAATTTCAAAATTTTTGAAAAAACTTTTTAGGTAAAATACTACAAACTTCCAGGTGATGTATTTAAGCCAAAAGTTGATAGAAATCTAAAATTTTAATGTAAGGAGTATATACCGAATTTCAACGATCTTGTGCTTAGGTTTTTTAGCAATATTGTTCACACACACATCCAGACGTAATTCCAAAAAGAGTAAGTTTTGGGGAAGTCATTCCCCTTTTATTTTTACAGAGAATAGACTAATTTCTTGGGAGAACATCAACGAGAGAGGTGATGATAATTCATTCTCTCTAATCAAATTAAAATATATCGCAAAAAACTTTTTATCTCATGATAGAACAGGAACGCTAGGAATATTTTTCTTGTGAAAAATTTATTTATTAAATTTTCCCTCTCGGGTACTAAGGTCATTTAGCGGTCATAGTATATTTAAATTTTGTTAAAACGATGGCAACTGGGTGACGTTCCACACGCTGGTCCCTCCTAGTGTGATTTTAGTTTTTTGTAAATAATTTTTTTTTTTTTCAAAGATATCAAAAAATTTTATTTGAACGCAATTTTTTTTAATTTTATTTATAATTCAAGTAAATGGAAATTTTTTTAAAATTTGCGTACTTAACTACGTATCTCTGCTTATCGTAAAAAAATCTTGTTTAGTCTTTAACCTTTAATAATTTTTTTAATTTGAAGATTATTTGAAAAAAAAAAAAAAAACTTTAACCATCTTTATAAGGGACTTTGGAAAATTTTTTAAGCACTTCACGTGGCCAATTTCTTATCGATTCATACTATGGAATATTGATTAAATTTTGCTAAGTATTTCTTTGAAATGAAGACTATCTTAAAACAAAAAGATAAATTTTGATTAGATTAAAGAAATACAATAACGTTTACCAAAGCCAGCTTTTGGTCCCATAAGAATCCAGTCCGCTGAAGAACATAAGAGACCATGCTGAAGAATCACAGGAGATTTTCCTTCGGTGTCTTCGCCTTTTGGAAGTATTCTATGCATGGTCAGCAGATATCCATCTTCAGTTTCAACCTCATGGGATTCTCCTTCATATCCATACCTTTCTAGCAGTGACATCTGATAAAATATATTAAGAATATAAAAGAGGTTAGAGATAGTGAATATTTATAACCTTTAAGGCCATGGGGTGTGGGTTTGGATCCCACTTGGCGTATATAAACATATTTGTTCATAAATGTCGAAAAATTGAAAAAAAAAAAAATAAATAAATAAGAATTTTTCTTATTAAAAAACCTAACTTTTGAAGAAATTTTATAATTATTATCACTACACAGTGAGAGAGCTAATATAGAGAATGTCGACCTTCTACACAGAAGATTGGCGCACTCTGGGCTTGCAAAATTTTCCATTAAAAAAAAAATTTTACCAAAATTGTCAAATTATGTTCTAGATTTGAAGATTAGAACCACCACAATAGCCCTCAGGAAACTCCACGAAGAGAGGTCTTATGCTTTACCACGCGGGCCTATAGTTTTTAAAGAATATCCCATCTCAATGATGAATTCATCGAAAGGAATAGAAGCTACACTACTGTGCTGAGAGAGTTCCTTCTTAAACTAGCACTACTAATGGAATGGATAACAGATCAGATCAGTCCAATAAAATATATAAATAAATTTTTTTTTATATATTTATTTACAATATTTAATCAATTTCCAGAACTCAGACCTTGCGGTTTCGGCCACAATGCTGTTTGCCTTCCTCAGTGAGGTGAGTGAGTGAGTCCCCTGTTATCCATTCCACTAATATCGACAGTCCTGGTGAGTGTTCACATTTACTAGCACTATTAAGTTGAATAAAAAGAAAAGGGTGTAATTTAGATATAGGATTGTTTGTTAGCTATAAATGAAAGCCGTGGGAAGAGTTAGAGATAGGAAATGATGTAACTTCACGAGGTGCCGGTAGATGGCTACAGCCAGAGGGTGGATGGGGGGTGTACAGTAAAAAATAAATTAAATTAAATTTAAAAATCATTTTGATCTTTTTTAAGGGTTGATACAGAAAAATTTGGATGAATTTTTCAAAAAATAAAATAATATCCTTACCGTATCGCGATAAGAATCACCATTAACATCAGTGCATTGTCCATTAATAAAAATAAAATATTGAAATAGAGCAATCCAAAATAACATGATGTTATTAGCAATTGATTACTTCTTAATAATTTCTGGCGAATTTCATTTATTTATATTAGTACTACAATCCCCCATGAAGAGTGAAGTGAGATGACAGCTGTGTAATTTCTCCGCTTCCGGATAAAAAGAGGAGGATGCTGAGGGCAAGCTCAGGGACGTTCATTGATAAAATTTTACCGAGACACCATCCGTTTACTAATTATAAATTAATACAATTTTTATTATAATATTTCAATAGGAGTGTTATTATTTCCTCTAATACTATTGGACAGCTCGAAATATTTAATAATTTTAAATGTACCTAATTGTGGATAAAAAAATTAATGGATACATTGTGAATGGAAGAAATGCTTATTTTTTATTATGATATGTTATGATTTGAGTAAATAATAATAATCAAATAGAATAAATGACAGCTTACTTATTCAATTGTTATACAAGAGAATGATTTGTACTTTTTTGTTAGATAAAATGTTTAATTTTACTTTATCATATGAAAATTTATTTAACCAGGGTGCATAGCTCTAAATATTATAGAGCACTTATTTTTGTTTTTATTTAATTAAAAAATTAAATAAATTTTTAATCAATATTAAAATTTGTTTTTAAATGACAAAATAAATGGTGCCAGTCCTGGAAAGGTAGGAACCAACAAGTATGCACGCAATCAACTCTTAATATATATTTTTTATTTTTTCTATCCACACAACAGATTGTTATTATTGGTCGAGGGCTGGGGACTGGAGTTCGAGTTTAAAAAGTTTGATCCTGAGAGGCTGAAGAACTCGTGGTAAGGATAAATATCATTTTGACACTCTCTGCACGCCGCCGATTCACTCTTAAAATAATTTCTACTTTCGCTTAAGACTATAAATTTGCCAAGTTATATCCTAATCTGATTAGTATCTTCAGAGATATAAGCAAAATAAAGCACATTAAGATTTTTCTGAAATTCCTATGATCTGAAACGTAAAGATATAGCTAAAAACATGGGCTCAAAGCAAAGAGGGGGGGGGTAACTTTTCTTCCATTTTATTATTTTATTAATTCCAACAACCTAACTGGAGGGGGGAGGGGCGTCACTCGTAGTTTTAATCTTCTTTTTAGATGGAGTGAATTTTTCAGATTTATATTTTTTGTTTTTTATTTTAATTTCAAGTTTAGAAGGGGGGGGGGCTGCCCCCCTTTGGATACCCCTATGGCTATAATGAAAATTGAGAGACTAGATTTTACACACCATATACCTCTCATCTACATTATGTTAGATAACATTTGAGTGATTAAAATTTTATCGATAACATAAAAGAAGTCAAGAATTTCTAAAAAATTTTCCCTTGGAGAAAAAAATGTTATTGGTCATTTTATAAACGTTAACTCTATCTCAAAATATCATCTAATAATAAGCTAAAATATCGAAAAATTCCATATCTAATAATTGCTACTGGGAAAAAAAAATTTTACCAAATAAGCTTACCTAATTTTTTTGACCAACTCTGTTTTTTTTTTTCCAAACACTAATCAAAATCAAGCTTTCGCTTTTTGTTCTCATGTCTCTTTCCTTTTATACTCTAGAATACATTAATCATATTTTTTTAGAATAACAAAAAGTGTAACTAATTAATTATCTAAATAGGCAATTTGATTTTTTTCGAAAACATAACAGGGGTCAAATATCTCTAAAATTCTCTGGCTGATAGAAAAAAATTTTAGAGATCATTTTATAACCTTTAAGGGTCAATAGCTTCAGTTCTAATTAATTAGTTATCCTTGGATTAACTAGTTAACTATATCTTGCAAGTCTTTTTGGTTCTAGTTAAGCTAATCATATGAGAGCCCAGAACGAAGTTAGTTAGCTAAGATCCAAAGTTCGGTATAAGGTCTAAAGGTGTGATGAAAAAAAAAAAAGAGTGAATATATTTAATAATTTTTAATTGAGTTCTAAGAAGAAGATAAGACTAAGGTGTTTAGAAAAATTATTAAAGAAAAAAAAAAAAAGTAGGAGAGACGACCGAGAGAGTCAAGAGAGTGAGCAGCGGCGACACGAGAGGCAATCAGCTGTTTTCGATTGTGCCCTTCTGCCCTTGTTTTTTTGATTAGCGGCACATTACCATCAACTTAGCCTTTTCACGAGATCGCCCTTCATCTGCCTCCTTAACGGAGAGAGGCGTTTTGACGTGACAACGTCTTACAAATCATGTGTCTATAGTGGCATGTTAGAGGGGCTTGCACGAAAAAGTTTATTGGCTTGAATAACTCCTCTGTCTTAAGAGGTATAATTATGAGAAATATACGGTTAGAAAGAATGAGTTTTCAGCTAAAGATTTCACCATTTATTTTTTTCCTATCATTTTATTTTACCGCGCTGCGGTAAATTCTAATTTGAAAGTTTAAACCCCTGTAGATTCTGAACGGCTAATCAGATCAGACTAAATGGGATGTCATTTGGTGCAGAAAGAAAACCTCTAATAGAATAAATAAAAAAATCCCGAGTAATTAACTCCAAAAATGGTTTTTTTCTCGAAAAACCTCATTTTTTAGGCAAAAAAATATCGAAAAATAGCCCTACTTGTGCAACGCCTAGCTACTTGTCCATAAAAGCTACATTAAATCTAAATATAGTTTTAGAAAGAGTGGTTCAATACCCCCAGGGCTTTTTTTCTTTTTTTTTTGATATGAGGTCATTTTACCGCATGAGAGCACTTAGCGGGATTTCGTTTTTCGAAATTTTAAACCCCTGTAGATTCTGAACGGCTAACCAGATTAGACTAAATGAGATGTCATTTGGTGCAGAAAGAAAACCTCTAATAGAATAAATAAAAAAATCCCGAGTAATTAACTCCAAAATTGGTTTTTTCTCGAAAAACCTCATTTTTTAGGCAAAAAAATATCGAAAAATAGCTCTAATTGTGCAACGCATAGCGACTTGACCATAAAAGCTACATTAAATCTAAATATAGTTTTAGAAAGAGTGGTTCAATACCCCGAGGGCTTTTTTTCTTTTTTTTTGATATGACGTCATTTTACCGCATGAGAGCACTCGGCGGGATTTCGTTTTTCGAAATTTTAAACCCCTGTAGATTCCGAACGGCTAATCAGATCAGACTAAATGGGATGTCATTTGGTGCAGAAAGAAAACTTCTAATAGAATAAATAAAAAAATCCCGAGTAATTAACTCCAAAATTGGTTTTTTCTCGAAAAACCTCATTTTTTAGGCAAAAAAATATCGAAAAATAGCTCTAATTGTGCAACGCATAGCGACTTGACCATAAAAGCTACATTAAATCTAAATATAGTTTTAGAAAGAGTGGTTCAATACCCCGAGGGCTTTTTTTCTTTTTTTGATATGACGTCATTTTACCGCATGAGAGCACTCGGCGGGATTTCGTTTTTCGAAATTTTAAACCCCTGTAGATTCCGAACGGCTAATCAGATCAGACTAAATGGGATGTCATTTGGTGCAGAAAGAAAACCTCTAATAGAATAAATAAAAAAATCCCGAGTAATTAACTCCAAAATTGGTTTTTTTCTCGAAAAACCTCATTTTTTAGGCAAAAAAATATCGAAAAATAGCTCTACTTGTGCAACGCCTAGCTACTTGACCATAAAAGCTACATTAAATCTAAATATAGTTTTAAAAAAATCCCGAGTACTTAACTCCAAAATTAATTTTTTTCTCGAAAAACCTCATTTTTTAAGCATAAGTCGCCCTTAATGGATAAAAAAAGCCACACCTGTCATATATTGTTTCAATGAAAATGTTTGAACATGTTTATTTATGAAAACAAACTACTAGTAAAAAAAAAAATAAAAACAATAAGAAGAGAATCCTAAATCCTAAATTCTGCATAAAAACAATACTTTCTCTCTTTATATTTCAATATAGGTAAGAAAAAATTTTTTTTTTAAATCAAGCAAAAGACGTTGTCACGTTAAAAAGCCACCGGCTGTGTAGAAGACACAGCTAACACCTATTTTTATTTCCGGATTGTGTCGCTTTCCATAGATGCGACGTTTCGGTGCCTTCATCGCCCCTTCCAGTCTTGGCTGTCTACTACTCTTCGGTCGGTGAGTCTGGGATCCCAGCAGAATCAATATTTAAAGGCCTATAGACATTTTCAATTTGCGCAATATTTTTTTTTATTATTATTAGTTTATTTTAAATCAATTGTGAAATCATTTGAATTTCTATTAAAATAATTATTTTCACTCAGAAAAATATACGCATAGCCCGGGCAACTTTTGATATTATTTTACTCATGAATGTTATATTTTTTTTTGCTAAATACATATATATATATATTTTTTGTTATCACACATTAATCACTTTTTTTTTTTAATTTTTTTTTTAAATGTAAGCTATACCCCACCTCCTTCTCCACTGAGTTGAGCCGGCCCCCCTTTTTTTTTCGTAACAATTTTGGCGCCCAACGTGGGGCCCAACTGTTTATAAACTTATTAGTGTGATAGGTCTATTTTAATAATAATATTTTTTTTTAAATAATTTATCTATTCGATTTACATTATATTTTTATTTTGTTAAAATGATTACAGTTGAGCTTTTGGAAAAAGATGAGTTAATGTACGAGGTTAGCATTCGGGGAGGGGAGGCAACTGGAAATGTTATGGAATTACGGCAATTATATCGGGCGCTTAGGTCAGAAAACAATGAAAAGGGATCTAATAAGCTGAATGAAGATCAATTGGCCAAAGAGGTTGAGAAATGCAAAGAGAAGATGGTTTTGGCCTCTCAACTTTTATCTACCTTTAAAGGTAGATTTTTAGACGCCCAATATAAGAAAATCGACACTAAATTATCTCATATTCTCGGAAGAATTCATAGGATAGAGGTTAAAGCCACTCGCATGGATTTATTGATGGAAGTAATGAGCTTATTCGAAGAATTGGAGGAAAAAGCGGCTTTGGTAGATGACAATGGTCACGTTGTCCCACGCTCTCGTCAAGCTGAAGCTGAAAATATCCCTCTTGAACCTATCTGTCAATCAACCGCTACTCAATCGAAATCACCAGCCACACTGGCCCAAGCAGTGCCCAATATACCTGCTAACTATTTTACTCCACCTAAGGAATCGACTACCTCAGTAAATCCCTTCTCAATGGGTAAATCTGTTCCTGTTTATAAGTGGGGATTGAAATTTTCGGGGTTACCTGAGGAAAGTGTAGAAGGATTTATCATAGAGGTCGAAGAAAAGCGTCGTTGTCGATTCTTAACGGAGAAAGAACTTTTCGAGTCCGCCTATGACCTTTTTCATGGAGATGCTCTTGCTTGGTTTAGAGCGGTACGAGGGAATCTAAAAACCTGGAACGAGTTGACAACCCAACTAAGAGAGAGCTTTCAAGGCCCGGCTTATGGCCGGAAACTATTGGAAGAAATTCGAAATCGAGTTCAGGGATCGGACGAATCAGTAACAATATATTTTGCTAAAATGAAGAATCTTTTCCTCAGGTTGCCGAATCCGTTGTCGGAATCTCAAAAAATAGCCATTGTCGAAAGAAATCTTAATCCAAATTTTGTGAAATTGTTGCCTTTAAGTTTTTATACCACTATTGGGGAATTGGAAAGTATTTGTAGGAAATTAGAAGATGCCGAAATCGAAAGTAAAGAAAGGACGCCATCCATTTCTCGAGTTACCAAGTTGCCATTAGAGCCCGATTTGGCATATCGCCCACCTCGAAAAGAACACCGATCCCCGATAGTTGCGCCGTTGGCGACTCGTACATCTGTAATATGCTGGAATTGTCGCGGGGAAGGACACGTTTCTCGACAGTGTTCTAAACCTTTTTCATGCTATGGTTGTGGCCGGCCGGGTGTTAGACGAACTAATTGTTCATCGTGTAAAGATAATAAGCCGGGAAACTCTACGGGGGGGCGTGCTGGGTCAAGTACGTCCCCAACAGTAAGTCGGAAGCCAGAGGTCGAAAACGAAGCAGCCAGGAGGAACATCTAGAATTTGTAAAAAATTATTTTAGTACATCGGAAGATTGTAGCTCTCTTATAAGTTTCTTGGAAGATGACAATCGGCCATACATTACTGTAAAGGTTAAAAATCATTCTTTTTTGGGCTTACTGGACTCCGGTGCGACCAAGACATTTGTTGGGTCGAAAGGTTGGAAATTTCTTCAAAATCTTGACTTTAAGATGGTGCCTACGGAAAAAGTTAAAGTAGCAGTAGCTGATGGCAGAAAGTTGAACGTGTCAGGCTTCGTTCAAGTCCCTTTTATGATCAACCATAAAGAAGTGATTCTGGATGTTCAAGTATTTCCGGAGTTAATGTATGGACTGGTTCTAGGTGTCGACTTTTGGAAGGAAAGTGGAATCCTACCTAATATGAAACGGGGAGTATACGAATTAGTCTCCCTCAAACAGACCGGGCAAATTGGGTTAGAAGAGGGCGCTAGCGGCTTAAGAGACGCTACCCATTTAACTGAAAAACAGAATAATTGTTTACAAAGGCTTAAAGAAAAATATTTCGGTGGAGAGGATAATTCACAGCGCTTAGGTTATACTAATTTGGTCGAACATGTTATAGATACTGGTGATGCGGAACCCATAAAGCAGCGTTACTACCCCGTTTCTCCAGTGATCCAAGAAGTAATAAATCAGGAACTCAATAAGATGTTGAAATTGGGGATTGTTATACCATCTAAGAGCCCGTGGTCGAGTCCCATTGTGCTGGTGGAGAAGAATGACGGCTCCAGACGCTTTTGTATTGACTTTAGAAGGGTGAACACCGTGACTAAGAAGGACGCTTATCCTCTTCCATATGTTACCTCGATATTGGATCAGTTGAGAGACGCAAGGTTCCTTTCCTCAATTGATTTGAAGAGCGCATACTGGCAGATCCCCTTGGAAAAGGCAAGTCAGGAGAAGACAGCTTTCGCAGTGCCTGGACGGGGACTTTTTCACTTTGTTCGGATGCCTTTTGGGCTTCATAACGCTCCCGCCACCTGGCAGCGTTTCATTGATAGGGTTTTAGGCCCGGAGCTTAGTCCTTTTGTTTTCGTATATCTTGATGATATAATTGTCTGCACTCAAACTTTTGACAAACATATTGAGATGTTAGAGGAAGTGTTCAAGAGGTTAATTGATTCCGGACTGACACTTAATGGAGAAAAGACCGAGCTATGCAAGAAACAACTGAGATATTTGGGTTATTTAGTCGACAACCAGGGCCTAAAGGTAGATCCCGATAAAGTGGAGGCAATTTTGAAGATACCGACGCCTACCTGCGTTCGTGATGTAAGACGATTCTGCGGAATGGCTTCATGGTATAGGCGATTTATATCTGACTTTTCGTCTATTACCGAACCCTTGACCAGTCTTTTGAAAAAGAGGAAGAAATGGGAGTGGCCAGTTAAAGCCCAAGTGGCTTTCGACACTTTGAAGAAGAGGTTAACGGAGGCGCCCATATTAACCTGCCCTGACTTTTCTAAACCTTTTGTCATACAGACCGACGCTTCAAATGTTGGTTTGGGTGCTGTATTGTTACAATTGGACTCTAATGAGGAAAGAGTTATAGCTTATGCAAGCAGATCGCTTAACCAGGCAGAGAAAAATTATTCGACCACGGAGAGAGAATGCTTAGCTGTCGTATTTGCTGTAGAGAAATTTAGGCCTTATGTTGATGGGTATAATTTTAAGATCATCACCGACCATTATAGCCTGATTTGGCTGTATAGTCTTAAGGAGCCCAAGGGAAGATTGGCGAGATGGATTATGAAGTTACAATCTTATAACTTTGAAATTACCCATCGTCCGGGCAAAGAAAATTTATTAGCAGATTCCTTATCAAGATTCCCGGGCTTAGTCGGCAGTTTATACGCTCCTATTAATTCTACTGATGAGTGGTACCAGAAAATGTTGAAAGAAATTACTAACTATCCTGAAAACTACCCGGATTGGAAAGTTGAGAAACAGCAGATTTTTAAAAACTTGATGGAATTTTCATCCAACTCCTTTAATTCATCCTGGAAGAAAGTGGTGCCTAGAGATGATCGATTGAAAGTTTTTGAGGAGTGTCATTTGAGTCCGACGGCCGGCCACTTTGGTGTTTCCAAAACTTTTCTTAGAGCTGCTGAGACCTATTATTGGCCAAGGATGCGGAGAGATCTGGCGAGACTTGTGCGTTCTTGTAAGACCTGTCAAGCCTGTAAAGTGGAGCAGAAGCTACCAGCTGGACTCATGGGTGCTGGCCGGAAAGTCGAAGAACCATGGGCGATGATCTCAGCAGATGTAATAGGACCGCTGCCACGATCTAGTAAGGGAAATAAATATTTACTTGTTGTGACGGACTCGTTTACAAAGTTTGTGCTTCTTTTTCCGTTGCGGGCGGTCACCTCAGCCCTAGTGGCGGATAGATTGGAGAATCATGTATTCATGATATTTGGCGTTCCTGAGATCATAATATCTGATAACGGGCCTGAATTCAAAGGGGCAAAGTATCAGAAACTATGTCGGGAGTATGGTATCAGGTTATTCTTGAATGCCCGGTATCATCCTCAAGCAAATCCAACGGAAAGAATGAATCGGACCATTATCGGGATGATACGTTCATATATTCAAGATAACCAGAAAGTGTGGGATGTTTGTATAGCTCAGCTAGGTTTTGCAATCCGAACTGCTGTTAACGACTCTACAGGATATTCCCCGAGTTTTTTGAATTTCGGAAGGAATCCAAGGCCCCGTATAAACGACTTAAGGGGACGTCAATTTGAAGATTCTTCAAACCCACCGGAGATAGATACATCAGGAAGTTATATAAATAGGTTGCAACAACTGAACCTATTAAGGGAGGATGTGCGTGAGAGGCTGAAAGAAGAGTATAAGAATAGTGCCCAACGTTATAATTTAAGAAGACGTCATGTTGCATTTGAGGTTGGCGATAGGGTATGGAAGCGAAATTTTAAACAATCCAATGCCGCTGCCAACTATAATGCTAAGCTCGATCATCGCTATGTGGGACCTTACAATATAGGACGTAAAGTCACTGAGACGGTTTACGATTTACTCAACTCAGATGGGAGGGATTGTGGTAGATGGCATGTTAGTGATTTGAAACCTTATGTAGAATGAGTATGTTGTATTGTGAAAAAAAAAAAGAAGAAGGGTTGAACCGATTGTCATTTCTTCTTTTTTTTTGTGGAAGGAAGGGTGTAGTGTGATGAAAAAAAAAAAAAAAGAGTGAATATATTTAATAATTTTTATTTGAGTTCTAAGAATAAGATAAGACTAAGGTGTTTAGAAAAATTATTAAAGAAAAAAAAAAAAAGCAGGAGAGACGACCGAGAGAGTCAAGAGAGTGAGCAGCGGCGACACGAGAGGCAATCAGCTGTTTTCGATTGTGCCCTTCTGCCCTTGTTTTTTTTGATTGGCGGCACATTACCATCAACTTATCAGCCTTTTCACGAGATCGCCCTTCATCTGCCTCCTTAACGGAGAGAGGCGTTTTTATTTCCGGATTGTGTCGCTTTCCATAGATGCGACGTTTCGGTGCCTTCATCGCCCCTTCCAGTCTTGGCTGTCTACTACTCTTCGGTCGGTGAGTCTGGGATCCCAGCAGAATCAATATTTAAAGGCCTATAGACATTTTCAATTTGCGCAATATTTTTTTTTATTATTATTAGTTTATTTTAAATCAATTGTGAAATCATTTGAATTTCTATTAAAATAATTATTTTCACTCAGAAAAATATACGCATAGCCCGGGCAACTTTTGATATTATTTTACTCATGAATGTTATATTTTTTTTTGCTAAATACATATATATATATATATTTTTGTTATCACACATTAATCACTTTTTTTTTTATTTTTTTTTAAATGTAAGCTATACCCCACCTCCTTCTCCACTGAGTTGAGCCGGCCCCCCTTTTTTTT
>JAKCPI010011042.1:0-42071 GCA_023213315.1 Euborellia annulipes | reverse complement strand
AGTAATATTCCAGACTTCAGAAAGTTCTTTTGGGGGGACGTCCCCCCACCCATTTATCTTTCTCGTTTTTAATAAAATTTAAAATGACGCTTCTCTATGATAATTAATTAAAATGATATTCAGACCTCACAAAGTTTTATTGGCGCTACTGACCCCCCACTAAAACTTATCTTTCACTCGACGCCTACGATCCCGAAAAAAAGTTTCACTTGCCATCGTGGTTTTCGCAACCACACAATGATTTTTTGTTTTTTTTGCACTCTTTTTGAAAATTATTTGACTTTTTATTTTTTATTTTTTAGTGCGAATCTCATTCGATTTTTTTGTGTGTGTTCTCATCTTTTCAAACTCAGGTTTCGGCTGATTTTTGGCCGAAACGCAACAAAACCTCTGTCATTTCCTAATTATTATAAACCCCATCGCACCCATTGTTACCCTCAGTGGCGTCAAAGTTGCAACCCTTTACGGATTCAAATGACAGACAGACTGAACCAGACCGTGTCGCAATAAACCACTTTTTTGGATTCAGGGGACACTCAAAACGTGTATCCTTCAAAATCTCGACATCGAATTGTTGAAATGAATCCAATACTTTCTCTCTATATATACTAAGTAAGAGAAAGTAAAAAAGAAAAGAATTTGTATTTCACCAAATCTAAAGTTAATTGAAAGAAAAATGAAAAAGTTAAGCAACAGCTTAACACCATTAAATGAAGAAATATCAGAGGGGATAAAAAAAGAGAATTCCTTTTTTTTTTCTTAACTAAGTTGGCAGCAATTGATTCGGTCGGTGAAATGATCACACCTCGCAATCTTCACTGATCTGTGACTTTACGAGCCCGAAAAGAGAAGTAAAAAAAGAAGGGGGTGGAGGGTGGAGAGGGAGAACATCCATATTCCAATCGGATTGGGCCCTTTTTCAAGGAGGAATCTATCCTTCACTTTTGCCCTTGAAATCTACACAGTGCGCATTTACATTTAATAAATTTCTTTTCTAAAAAAAAAAGATGACTTCACCCCCCCCCCTGGACCCTTGACTATTCTTTGCCTTATCTGGTCTCCTTCTGATGCTAATACCCATTGGAAGTGGGGTTTCTGCAATTTTTTTTTTGGAATGGGTGCTTAAGGTCCGAAGACCTATAACGACCAGTGGTCACATGCAGCCAGGAAGAATAAAAACAAAAGGAGAAGCATAAAACGGGAACTCAACTGCGGGAACTGAGAAGATGCCTGTTGAGATTAGACTTGGAAGTCTGAAGTTTGTAGGTTTTCGGGAAGATAGACGCAGGGGAGCTTGTTCCAATCACGGGACAAAGGAAGATTGGAATTGTCTAATTCTGTTAGTTGTGATCTGAACAGCATAGGGATGTTGATACGATGCCTCTCTTGTGTTCCGTGTATATGTTGCATTGGGTTGGGATAATTGATTTGAATTCGGCAGAGCATTGACCATAGAAGAGAGAGAATGGAGAGACACGCTTCTTCTATGATCTAATGACTGAAGGGATGCGGTGAGGGTAGAATCACCTATCAGGCTAATTGCACGCGTCTTTGAACGCCAAAGGTTTTTCCATTTTCGAGACACGGCCTAATTTGAGCTTTATAGAGGATTAGGAGTTGTTGGGAGGAAAAGTAAAGCTTCGTTTTGAATAGGAAACCTAATTCCCTTGCGGTATTTAACCACAGAAGAGATGTGGGTGCTCCAGGAGAGATCAGATGTGATTGTCACTCCCAGAACAGAAAATGAATCTTTGAACCCGAGACTATTAGTGCTGTAAATAGAGGGGAAAGCAAATCTATTTTTATTTCTCTTACCCTATATATGAAATATATAGAGAGAAAGTATTGGATTCATGTCAAAAATTCGATGTCGAGATTTTGATGGATCTTCACGTTTTTGAGGTCCCCTGAATCCAAAAAAGTGGTTTTCGCGACATGGTCTGTCTGTCTGTCTGTGTCTGTGGCTGTCTGTGAACAAAATATCTCAATAACGAAAAGAGCTAGAAGGTTGAAATTTTATATTTAAGTTAGGCACCCCCATGGGACGTGACACGAAGCTTTTGAACAAAATCGGCCAAAGAGTACTAGTACTTTACTGATGTACTTTTTCAGTTTTTTTCGATTTTCTCAAAATTTGCTCCAACGATTTTTTTTTTAATTCATAAATCAATTATTTTTTAGATGCTCTTTAAAATGTATATTCTCATTTTGCGATTGAAATCTTCTGAAGACCACTTTACTCTTGTACTCCATAGAAAAGATAGGAGAAATGGTTCCCATGGTAACAAAATATAAATATTTTCCCATACTTATAAATTTTACATAGTGAATACAATTGTTCCGTACTGTCGGAAACTAAATACATGTCGACACGAAAAATCTGGTGTGACAAGCACAGAACACAACTTTCGATTACCGAAGGTAAGAGAAAGTTGTGTGCTGTGCGCCAGTCACACCAGATTTTTTGTCTAGAAATTAGACAATATTGCATTTTTTGGGAATTGAATTTTAATTGATGGAGGTTTCCCCATTCCTCCAAAAGACCAAGATCATCATTAATCGACGACACAGCCCCCAGACGGCCAGTGGATGAGGATTCACATCAGCAAAGCAATGTATTGGATTGGAGATTACTCCCATGAGGTCGTTAATGTGGGAGAGAGGACAGAACCCTGAGGAACACCTGCGTTGATTGAATGCGGAATAGAAGACATACCGTCAACCACAACCGAGATCCTTCGCTCAGTCAGAAAACACTTGATCCACTGGCACAGTTCAGAGGATAGGCCAAAAGATGGAAGTTTAGCATAAAGTACGGGTGGCAACCCTAATTGCATACTAGCTGAGCAGCCTCTTGGATATCCCATGTTATTTTATTCCGAATCATTTATTTTCTTTTTACTCTTTAAATCTAAGATAAGATAATTCAATTTCAGTGTGAAGAACACAACTTTCAATTGTCAAAGGTAAGGTGATAGTGCGAACGGTCACATCATATTTCTCTTATTCAAAAAAAAAAAACTTAGCTTCAATTAATCTTTTCTTCAATTGCTATCCAGCTATACACTTCAGATGAATTTTGTGGCAATAATAGCTTCGGGTGACATCCCCCTGGGAAGGGAGAGGGGGAGGAGTTTCGAACTTAAATATCAAAATCTAACCACGTAGCTCTTTTCGTTATTATATATATTTTGTTCACAGTCAGACAGATGATTTTGCCTTTTAGACTCAAGAGGGGTGTATTTCCAGCAAAATCCTATCATTTTTGACACGATTGCAAAATACTTTCTCTCATAAGTAAGAGAAAGCAAAAATCATTGTGTGGTTTTATGAAACCACGATGCAAGTGAAACTTTTTTTTCGGATCGTAGGGGTTTAACTGAAAATTTTCAGAAAATTATTCAATTAAGGGTATTAAAATCGCGTTTTTAATCTAAACTTAATAATTGAAAAATGGGAAATCAATAGACGCATGTTAAAAACTGAGAACAATATTTATTTAGCAATTGAGAATTTGAATCATTTTAAATTATTTTAAAAATTATATTTTATCAATTTAAAAATTGAATAATTAAATTTCACAATTATTTTTTTTATAATTCGTCATATATATTAAATTTCAACTTGTCTATTTATGTCACCACGGCTTGTAGCGTCACGGCTTTTGACGTCACGGCTTGTAACGCGACATGCTGATAGAAGAGCGAAATTTGAGAGGATCAAATAAAAGTTTCACTTTAAAAAAAAAGAAAATCGACTTTCCATGGTGTCTTTAATACCGCCACTAATCTTATAGTAAATAACCACAGGCTGCTCATTATTCCATCCCATTTATCTTTATTCTCTTGCGGTTTTAAAAGAGGCTTAACTCATTTAAATATCATTTGTACGTGCGAAGATGTGACTTTATTTAATTAGACGGATTCTATGCTTATATAAATTAATTGTTGGATCAAAGGCGTATCTACGGGGCTCAAGACAGAATTCCTTCCCCAGGAATGACAAGTCAAATAAAATAAATCAATTTTCAAAGTATCTTCTTCTTATATACGAATATATAATCTCAAAATTCTCAAAATATGAAATAAAAAAATATTTAAATGCAATTAATGTAAAATTTTGGCTTTAAGTTTAAAAATGATAATAAATCTAAGGGCATCTAGCCATAGTTGATTCTGTTCTTCAGTTATATCTGCTTCAGTAAATGCTTCATATGTTTACCTTTCTTGATTACTGTTTTATAAACAGAGGCGTACCGAGGCAGTTGGGGGCCTGGGGCGGCACTAGAAGAGGGGGCCTTATATTGAATTTTTTTTGGGGGGTGCTCATCTTTAAATATCCCTCTCCTCTATACATAAAAATATTTTTAAAATACCGTATATCCCTGAACCCCAAGGGTCCCGGGGCCTCTCGAAGAGAAATTTTTATTAAATTTTGATTTTTTAACTAAATTTTTTGTTTTTTACTTGAGCCCTGAGGGCCCCGGGGCCTCTCAAAGAGAAATTTTCATTAAATTTTGATTTTTTAACTAAATTTTTCGGTTTTTACTTGAGCCCTGAGGGCCCCGGGGCTTCTCAAAGAGAAATTTTCATTAAATTTTGATTTTTTTAACTAAATTTTTCGTTTTTTACTTGAGCCCTGAGGGCCTCGGGGCCTCTCAAAGAGAAATTTTCATTAAATTTTGATTTTTTAACTAAATTTTTTGTTTTTTACTTGAGCCCTGAGGGCCCCGGGGCCTCTCAAAGAGAAATTTTTATTAAATTTTATTTTCTAACTAAATTTTTCCTTTTTTACTTGAGCCCTGAGGGCCCCGGGGCCTCAAAAAGAGAAATTTTCATTAAATTTTGATTTTTTAACTAAATTTTTCGGTTTTTACTTGAGCCCTGAGGCCCCCGGGGCCTCAAAAAGAGAAATTTTCATTAAATTTTTTTTTATAAATATATGGGGGCCCTATGCTGGCTCGGGGCCTGGGGCGGACCGCCCCCCCGCCCCCCTCGGTACGCCACTGTTTATAAATATCCAAGTCTGGATTCTATAGCCATTCTCCTCTTATGAGAAAATTCAGTCAATTGGTTCATGAAATCCACTCTAATTGGTTGTTTTGGATAATTCATGTTTTGATTCTCAATTTCAATGTTTTTGAAATTAACTCGTAAATTTAACTTTGAAATAAATATTAATAATTATTGTAATTCGATATATTAATATTTAAAATAAGAAAACGTGCTCAATAAGGTAACGTTTGTAACTCCGTTTGACATAAAATTGGAGATTAACAACGAAAAGGTTAGTCTATATATATATAGATATATACGATCTACATCTCTTCTATTTTGTATCTAAACAAAAGGCTAACTACATTAAATACTACTATTTAATAGATCCTCTTCTTTTCAATTATTCTATAAATTAAATTTCCACAAAGATTTGATCCAAAAAAAGGGGGGGGGGGGAGAAAATAAAAGATAAATTTTTTTTTTTTTTTTTTTTTTTTTTTTTTTTTTTAAAAAAAAACATTCACACTTTTTTCTCATTCACACTCACAATCACACACGCATTCACACAGTCTTTTCGGCAACTTAGGCCATTTAAGACTTTAAACGATACCCGTTATTTATAATTATACATATTGGGGTCCAGGCATTCTTATATAAGCCATTTGGTATCCAAATGCCTTATATAAAATCATCGGACTGCCTGGGGTCCGAACCCGCGACGTTTGGTATATGAGGTTAGCACGCTAACCTCTATACCATGCCCCGAGGGCAAGATAAATTTTATCTCTCAGGAATCGCCGACATTAAGATCATGAAGCAAGGGCCTTGTGTTTGTTCAAAGTGGCAGTGGCGATTATTTAATTGGTTAATAATAAGAGCAAGCGTTGTTGTGTTTGTTAAAGCAAAGAGAGAGAGATAAGCGGTGCTCTATGGAAGGAAGGAAACCTGGAGTAAATAATCCAGCGCGCTGTTGCTGCTGCTGGTACAGTCTCTCCTCTTCCTCCTCCTCCTCCGCCTCCTCTTTCTTCTTCTTTAAGACTGGAGCTCGTTTCTTTCTTGTCTCATTTAGCGCCTGGTCTTGTCCAGAAGTGTATCTTTGAAAATGTTATTAGTGAGTTTGTTGTTAATAATTTTACTATCTCAAGGATTGAGCGACTGTTTTTTGAGATCGGCTCCTGATTTAAATGTTCTTTTTCAACCAACGACGACGATGACGACAACATCCAGGGATCTTTATTCCAAATTTCGACCTGGGTGAGTTGCTTTTTTTTATTTTCTAAAAATGCAATGAAATTACAAAAATTTCCCGCTCTACTTATATAAAAAAAACCATAGCAGAGCGGCCAGAGGTTTATTTTTTTTATTAAAATTTTTTTTCATTCGTTTTAAATACATTGTACATGGGGCAGACTGCTCCTCTTAGGACATGTTGCTTTACTTCTAGTCACCAAGCAAATTTATCTGACCGTTAGCATATCATCGATATAGTAAACAAGAACACGCTTAACATTCGAGTTATTTCACATATAATTAGCTATCTCAGGTATTTGAGGAAAGTTTTGTGAAGTTGGCAACTTAATAAAGGCATCATTTTTGTAAATTATTAAAAATTGAAATAATTAATTAATTTTTTAACAAAAATTTAAAAAAATAAATAAATAAATAAACAAGGCTTGTGTTTCTAATTTCACCCCTTAGTTATAGGCCTTTGCGTCTTTACTAACTAACTACGATCAGGGCTCTTCTGAATTTGCCCCGTTTTCGGTCCCAGAGGCTTCTCTGCCCCTTACAGGGGCAGATAACTGGCATTTTGAGGCTAGAATGTCAGTTTTCTTCCCAATTGACATCTCGTTATCCAAAAATATGGCCGCTTTATAATCCAACTAAACTGCCAAAAAAACTCGGACCCTCTTTAATAAAAAATCTCACATTAAAATAATTTATTTATTTATTGAATAGTATAATTAGAAGGTGAAAAAATAATTAGACTTCTTTCAACTCATATCATTTTAATTTCACTTTCGGCGTTTCGGATACTAAACGTCACCCAACAAGGCCTGTTTCTGTTATTAAATAGAATTGAATTTTATACTAACACTTGTACTGAACTTTTTGACCAAATTTCATAACAATTGGTTAAGTAGAAGAGAATTTATTAGAAACTCTTTGACATTTTATTAATCATTTTTTTAAGCATTTGTTTTAAAAAATAAAATATGGAACGCCTGAGGTAGCCTCAAAACTTGTTTTTCCATCAAAATATTGACAGCGAATTTTTGACCTCGAATGGCAATAATCTTTATATTTTAATATAAATGGAAAAAACGTTAAAGGAAAAAAAAAAAAAAAAAAACTTTTGTTGCTGTTTTTTTTTTTTATTATTTTTCCTTTCTTTATTTCTTTACAATGGGATGGTTTGTCTTCTTGGAAGTTGGCTGGTAATATTTTATTTTTGCGTTTATCCTGTTGGTAGTATTTTTTTTTTTTTATTTGTTCTGTTTTCAAAAATACAAAACATAAATTGAATTATTGTTTGCTAATTTTCAATTTTTTAAATGGAATTTTCCATGAATAAATTATTAGTTCATATTTATTTGCAGCAATTAATATAATTTAATATTAATTAATTATTATTATAATAATACTGAGTGAATGCATTCCATTTATTGAATATGTATTTCGGAGTAAATTCATTAATTAAATAAAAATAATTGATTAATCTGAAATTTTAATTGCAATCAGGCCAATAAATTTAAATAAATATTAACTGGGCCTAAAAGATCTTAAAAAAAATTTAAAAAATTAAGCGACTCAATTTGTTGAGATTATTATCACAAAATTAAAGAGATGTAGAATATATATATATATATATATATATATATATATATATATATAAACATGTATATATTTATATAACGTCTTTAATACTAAAATGCGACCCGCCTTGTTTTTATAAGGCAATAAATTGAAATGAATTGTTAAAGGTGTGAAATTACAACATTTTAATATCAAATACAAGGTATAGTTTCTTTATAATTAATTAAATAACCCAGGATGATCCATTAATTACGACAACTATAAATTTTATAACTTATTTGAAATGTTCAGAGAAAGAGAGAGAGAGACGCGTGGGGACGCCCACGGCACGTGACTCCAAGGAGTCATGTTTAGGATTGTTGCAGTTAAAAGGGGCGTAGGTGGGGTGACCTATGACCAGCAACAGATAAACATCTCCTCTCTAAGATAAATTATAGCCAATAAGAATAATAGCATGACTCTTTAAAGGGCTTCAGAAGGGCACTTTGAATCTTTGGTAAGAAACTATTGAGGCATTTTTTTAAAAGATTTAAATTCGTGAGAATTTTTTTTTTTTTTTTTTTTTTTTTTTTTTTTCGGCCGTTCGCCCCCTCCCCCACCCCTTTCCCCATCCATTTTTTTTAAAATAAAATAAAAAAAAATTATATTGCTTGGTTGGGAGGGGGAGGGAAGGGGGGGCGGGGGCGGGGAGAAGCAGTCTTCCCCCTGTGGCGCGGCCCCCGGGCACCGTGAGGATTTTACATAATAGAATTTTTAATTAAAATACATATTTTTTTTTTTATAGAAAATTTCTATTATGAAAATTGTAATTGTTTTTTAAATCTAAAAATGTCTTTATCTTTCTTCGCCTAATTATTCCCACGGTGCGGGGTCGGAGGGAAGGGTTTTTGTGACTGGGAAGGAATAGAACAGGCCGGCCCGTCGCACGGTCTTACGCCTGTTGAAAATATGGAAGGGGAGAGACTGACATACGAAGAACAGAAATACTGCCAGTCCCAGCTAGGGCAGCTCGTGGTCGCCATCCACGGTACCCACGTAGATGTGGGCCCCTGAGCAATTTTAATCTAAAAACGTAAAAATCATTAATATCCAACTTATAATAATTAAATAAAATGGTGACAAAAAATAAATTTCGTATTCGTTTAAAAATAGTTGAGCCCTCTTGCAAAAGATGGCAGGCTAGTCCAAAAGCTGGCAGATCAATTTTTTAAACCCTTTTCAGCTACAGAGGCCATTTAGGGGTGATAAATTTATTTATAGTAAGGAAGAAAGAAAAGAGCGATTGCAGCTAACAAGTTTATTTCGTTTCGGTCAGATGTATGTCAGATATACGACCATCATCAGAGCTGATGCGTGTCAACAAAACGTCGAATGGCACAATTGTGTAAAATATATTTTGCAATTTTATAAGGACCAACAGACTATGCGAGTCAAGTTTAGATTGACACGAGCTCTCTAAATAAACGAAATAAACTTAGCTCTTATACATAGTATCGATGGCTACCGGGGGGGGGGGGGCGTTCCACATGCTGATTGCCCGGGGTCACCAATCCCGAGCTTTCGCCGTGTTTGGCATCACTTAACCGCAACGATTGTGGTGACTGTTGCTCTTCTCCTTTGCCAGGCCCCCGGCTATCAGATCATTTATATATTTTTAATCTATATGTAATTATAGCGGAGTGTCCGTCTGTCACGCTCTGTTTGACCAACTTCTCGTTGGAATTTTGAAACAAAATTTTACAGTCTTATAACGTTATGGAGAGTCCAGAAAAAATACTTGGGTCCCGAAATTCCTATAACTTTTGGAGTTATTAATTCCTAAAGTTACGTTTTCTCCCATAGGAAATGTATAGAGAAATATTTAAGTAATCTTTGCATTTATATATTCTATGGATGTAAACAAATCCTCAAGCAGGCACTGGATTGGAATACTTTTTTTTTATCAAAAAACGCGGAAGGCTAGTTTATAAACTATTCCTTATTAAAAGATCAACGAAAATCAAACAAATACATGAGATTAAATATAGCCTGCCATCTGTTGGCAAATTTCCGAAATAGTTGGACTTTTTGATTCACTTTTTAAAACCCCCAACGCCATCTTATCGGCAAAAACATGAGCCTTAAGAACTTATTATTACAGTTAGAACATAGGCAACCGAGATGACGATGACGTCAGCAAGAAAATTAAAATTTACTGTAATTCTGCGCTCATGAGTTGAAGGGTGAAATGCAGCTTTTCGTAATGCATAAATCTCTACCTTGTGGGTAAAAAAGAAAAAAAAAGTAGAAAACGGAGCAACAAAAAAAAACCACCCAAGTTTTGTTGCCTCTCCGAAAACAATGGCCATAGAAATTGAATGCTTCTGGGAAAACAAGAACAACAAAAACATCAAATTAAGATGAGAATGTATGTGAGAGAGAGAGAGAAGAGTCAGCCATTTGAGGAAAGGGCAGACAGAACTCGTTTCCAAGAGATTTGCTCCAAATGGGAAGAACGCAAAGCAAAATCTCTCTCAGAGTGCACAAAAAAACAACTCCTTTTATTTAATAATAATAATAAATTAGCTTAAATCATTTGTAGAAGTTTAAAAGTTAGGATGATAATTCCGTTTTTATATTCTCTTACCTATATATGATAGAAAGAGAGTATTGGATTCATGTCAAAAATTCTTTGTCGACATATTGATGAATATAACGTTTTGAGGTCCCCTGAATCCAAAAAATCTGGTGTGACTGGCGCACAGCACAAACTTTCTCTTACTTTCGGTAATCGAAAGTTGTGTTCTGTGCTTGTCACACCAGATTTTTTGTGTCGACATATATTTAGTTTCCGCCGATATATTAGAATTCAAGATGTAAAATTTATAAGTATGAATATAAATTAGTAAAAGAATTAGATTTTCGGTTTAACTGTGGTTTATTTGTTAAACCGAAAATCTAATTCTTTTACTAATAATGATAACTGTGAAAGCCTAAACTACAAAAAATGAAAATAAATATTTATATTTTGTTACCATGGCAACCATTTCTCCTATCCTTCCTATGAAGTACAAGAGTAAAGTGGTCTTCAAACAATTTTGAGAGCAAAATGAGAATATACATTTGAAAGAGCATCTTAAAAATATCAATTGATATAATTGGAGGTTTACTTCTTTTAAATCCGTACGATGGAGTTCACGGTAATTAAAACAAAGTATTTTACTTTATTATGCAGGAATTTTATTGCCAGACAACTGTTGTGTGCACATTCTCACAGTTTCGGTCCTAAAAGGACCATCATCAGGCCTGAAACATACAAATTGTTTTCTTAACCTTTATGCAACACCGGGCCAATCTTTCATATGATTACATATTAATTTTCTTCACAATACAATGAATGAACATCACAATTATGATTTTTCCAAAAAAATTGTCATTAAAAACCAGTACATACCATGTATTCCTTGTCTCTTATTTAAATATATATTTCCCCAAAGGGGGTGAAATGCCATGAATTATATATATGGAGTGGGAGAATACTTTAATTTGTTTTAGAATCCCGACTCTGTCCTGTGTAGTGCAGATTTGAACCTGACAGAGATTTTTATAATTTATTTTAAACATATCGAGATTAATAAAAAGATTAGTTAACATGTATCAATATGAACAACTCAAATAAAATGAAATATTCTTGGTTTTTACTTTGCACAAAATAAATAAATCAGTTATTATCAATTCCTTATTTAAATCTTTATGAAGGCAATTACCTAATGTCAAATAGTAAAATATATATTTTTTTATTTATTTTATTTAGTCAAGAATATCTCATTCCATCACAACTGAATACATTTATTTTTTACTCACCACAAGATCAGAGCGTCTAGGAATAAAAAATAAATGTATTCAGTTGTGATGGAATGAGATATTCTTGACTAAATAAAATAAATAAAAAAATATATATTTTACTATTTGACATTAGGTAATTGCCTTCATAAAGATTTAAATAAGGAATTGATAATAACTGATTTATTTATTTTGTGCAAAGTAAAAACCAAGAATATTTCATTTTATTTGAGTTGTTCATATTGATACATGTTAACTAATCTTTTTATTAATCTCGATATGTTTAAAATAAATTATAAAAATCTCTGTCAGGTTCAAATCTGCACTACACAGGACAGAGTCGGGATTCTAAAACAAATTAAAGTATTCTCCCACTCCATATATATAATTCATGGCATTTCACCCCCCTTTGGGGAAATATATATTTAAATAAGAGACAAGGAATACATGGTATGTACTGGTTTTTAATGACAATTTTTTGGAAAAATCATAATTGTGATGTTCATTCATTGTATTGTGAAGAAAATTAATATGTAATCATATGAAAGATTGGCCCGGTGTTGCATAAAGGTTAAGAAAACAATTTGTATGTTTCAGGCCTGATGATGGTCCTTTTAGGACCGAAACTGTGAGAATGTGCACACAACAGTTGTCTGGCAATAAAATTCCTGCATAATAAAGTAAAATACTTTGTTTTAATTACCGTGAACTCCATCGTACGGATTTAAAAGAAGTAAACCTCCAATTATATCAATTGATAATTTTCTCTTTCGTCTCCTTCTAAATCTTAAAAATAGTTGATTTATGAATTTTAGTCAAAATCGTTAAATAAAAAATAAAAAAAAGTGCATCAGTAAAGTACTAATACTTTTTGTGCGATTTTGTTCAAAAGTTTCGTGGCACGTCTCAGAAGAGTGGCTAACTCAAATATGAAGTGTCAACCTCCTGCCTCTATTCGTTCTTGAGTTACATTGTTCACACACACTCAGACATACAGACAGACTATGTTGCGAAAACTACTTTTGACTCAGGTGACCTCTAAATGTTATATCCATCAAAATATCGATAACGAATTTTTGACATGAATCCTACAATTATATAGATAAGAGAAAGTAACAAAGCAAATGTTACCCCTCTATATCTTCTGAACCGTTCACTTTAGCGTGATTATGTACAAGAGCATTTTTTATCTTTTGAACTGATGAATCTGAGTGAAATCGCATAGTTTTCGAGATATTTGCGAAAAACCATCAATTTCTAAATTCCCGCAATAACCTGACGCTCAAAATAGTGTAACTTTTTATGCCTTGACTTTTTATTACATACTACGGTGAGGGGATAAAACAATTTGGCGTTAGAGAGAAAATTTCTTTTTGGATGTTGGGGTTTAGACCTAATTGCACTGTACTAATCTTAAATTTGAATATATCTGCGTAAATTAAATATATTTTCAACACAAAAAATCTGGTGCGACCAGTCACACCAGATTTTTGGACTCTGAGACGTGTAAAACGTCGGGAATCATCAAAATCTCAAAGTGGAATTTTTTTACGATTACAAAGAGACTTTCTTTTTTATATTCTATACCAGAAAGTAAAAAGCCGAGGTTCACAGCAGAGCGATATTTTTAAGCGCGATATCGTTCTTTTCGCACAGATATTTTTCCCAGGGGTTTAACATAAAATCTTTATTTGAAAGACCTACTCCTGAGGAGGGAAACGGCAACCCATCTCAGTATTAATAAATCTTGGGAAAGTCTGGTGTAGATATTGAAATAATAACGCTTGTTCTGGTATTCAGGTCAAAATTTAATTCCATTTAAATAATATTCGTGCTCCCCTTTGAAAGATGGTCTTCAAATTTTTATGGCTCTAGCTTTTATAGTTTTTAAGATATTTTGGCACGGACAGAGGATTGACATATATATACCTATATATAGAAGATACGTGATAGGTCTAGTAAACTAATCCGTAGTCATTAAGAAGAATTACAAGCAGACTGAGTGACTCGTTCACTTTGAAGTAAACAAATGTCTATTTAATTTACGGTGGCATTTAAGATTGAAAGTCGAGCTCAGGCTTCATGGATTTATTGTATATGTGTGTGTGTGTTCTGTAAAAGAGAGTAATGGACTAGAGCCCTACAATTCAACTCGACAAAGCACCATTTAGCATGTATTAATTCTTTCCCTCTCGATTAATAAGGTTGTTCCGGCATTAAGGCACATACAAAGATTAAAAGATAATTTTTTTAATATGTTACTAGCCGCGGTGCCCTCTGGACCCCCGCCAAATGGCTCGGGCCCGCCTGCGGAGGACCCTCGCCTTTTTTTTTTTTTTAACACTCACACTTTTTTGGTATCCCTTCAAAAAAAGGTAAAATAATTTTCACAGGAGGGAAAAAAAATTTCAAAAAAAAAAAAAAGGTAAAATGATATGAATTTTTTATAGGAAATACTAAGTTTCGGTTACGTTTTCGGCCGAAACTAAGATTGAGGCCGAATATTCGGTTTCGGCTGAAAATCTTGTTTCGGTCGGACCTTATAAAATATCTATATATTTAACAGCGGAGTTTCCGTCTGTCCGTCTGACACGCTCTGTTTGATCAACTTCCCGTTGGAATTTTGAAACGAAATTTTGCAGTCTTATAGAGGACGTTATGGAGAGTTCCGGAAAAATACGCAGGTCCCGAAATTCATATAACTTTTTGAGTTATTAGTTCCTAAAGTTACGATTTCTCCCATAGGAAATGTATAGAGAAATATCTATGTATTCTTTGAATTTATATATTCTATGAATGTAAACAAATCTTCAAGTAGGCACTGGATTGGAATACGTAGTAATAATTTTCTTTTAGCCCTCGGGGCGTGGTGTAGAGGTTAGCGTGCTAACCTCATATACCAAACGTCGCGGGTTCGGACCCCAGGCAGTCCGATGATTTTATTTAAGCCATCTGGATACTAAATGGCTTAAATAAAAATGCCTGGACCCCAATATATATAATTTAATAATAACGGATATCGTAAATGTCTTAAATGGCCTAAGTTGCCGAAAAGACAGTGTGAATGTGTGTGTGAGTGTGAGTGTGAATGAGAAAAAAGTGTGATGTTAAAAAAAAAAAAAAAAAAAAAATTTATCTTTTAGCCCCCGGGTGTGGCGTAGTAGGTAGCGTGCCTACCTCATATACCAAACGTCGCGGGTTCGGACCCAGGCAGTCCGATGATTTTATTTAAGCCATCTGGATACCAGATGACTTAAATAGAAATGCCTGAACCCCAAATTGATATATTAATTACAACGGTTATCGTCAAAGTCTTAAATGGCCTAAGTTGCCGAAAAGACTGTGTGAATGTGTGTGTGAGTGTGAGTGTGAATGAGAAAAAAGTGTTTTTTTTTTTTAAACCTTAAAGAAAATTTGGCTTCTTTGTTTTTCTGACTCCATCCGTCTACAATTCTTCATCAATCGTACTAGAAAGTTGAAATTTTTAAAAACTTGATTATATTTATTTGAAGGGAAGTGACCTGTGTGTGAGTTCACTCTTCAAAAGGCGATATTATTTCTAGTCTCTCTCTCTCTCAAGGTGACCAGCAGGGGACAGACAGACGTCTGTTTTGTTCTTTTTCTTAAAAAAAAAAAAAAAAAATCATACACATACATGCATTGCATGTTATAAAGAAAATGCAAGCAAGGCTAACAGTAAGGAAAGAAAGAAAAGAAACATGAAATGTTGTTATGGCGTCTGTTGCATACAACATGCATTATGTTGTTGTTGTTATAATATGTAGTCTTATATTTGGTCTAACTAGTGCTATGAATTATGAATAGAGAAAAAATAAGCCTTGGTAGGAGGGGAAATGTTGAATATTAGGGGGAGGAAAGAATTTTACTCACATCCAGTATTTATTCTTAAGGGGGTTCAGGAGCGACGTCTAAACGTACTTTAAAAAAAAAAAACTAGACTATTATTAGGAATTTTAAATGCGGTTTTTTTTAAATGAATTAAATTCATAAAAGATTATTGGGACATCGAGCTATAATTTGTTTAATGACTTATTAAAAAATTATCGTAATTAGATTTTTTTGTTATCAAGCAAATACAAAAAAACAATCTGCCCCAATAATCTTTAGTATTTTTTTAAATTTAAAAATGAATTTATTGTTATTATTAATCGCATATTAATTAAGAAATTTTTAAAATAAGCTTAGATTATTTATTTAAAAATCAACTGTCAAATTAGTTCAGCATTCTTGCAATAGATGTCAGGCTAGTCTAACAGCCGATATAGTATTAGCCTATATCTGGCCTATATTTATATATTTTATGCTTTTATAAAAGATACATAATATATAATAACATTTATAAAGTATTTATTGTTAAAAGATCAATGAAAATCAACCAAATGCATTAAATATTATTAGCTACCATTCGCCAAACCCGTCCAAGGCGGGCGGAGTGGCTAGTCAAAAAAGATATCTCTAAAATTCTATAAACACTAGCAATACGTAACTGAACGGCATTATTATATTATTGAATCTATATTTTTTCCTTTATATATTTCTTTTATTTACTCAGCTGACGTTTCGGTTCTATGTTGAATCATCTTCAGAGCTGGCAAAATGTGTCATAGTGGATTTTAGACATTATTAGAACCTTCTTGATATATAAGCAAAAATATATACCGGTACGTACGCAGTGCGTTGATCAGGCATACAAAAAGATTATTAGTGGCTCTCGATAAATGTTACTGAGAAGTGCTGTCCCCAATTATTCACCAAATTTTAAAGAATTATCAAGAGAAGTAAAATATATGTGTTTAATTTTTGGATATTTAAATTCAATACACATATTTTGTACTTTTATTTATATGTTGTCAATAAATATTAAAAATTTTTTCAATACCTTTTAAATGCGTATTAAATTGCGGCTCGCGAAAAATTTCAAATTTTGAAAAATGGCTTTCGAATTTGGCCACCCTTGTTATATAGGGTATACACTAGGGTGGTCGCTAGGAAAATTTATGTCCGAATATCTTTGGCGGGAACCTCTAGAAAGTAAGCAAATTATGTAAAAGTGAGATAGGGAAAGGATGAGCGTGATCGAATAACCCTAAAGACCTGCCTCAACGGGCCTGAAGTTTAGTAAAACTTGATGGAGACATATCAAGGGTAGCATTGTCTAAACTTCGAAATCATTTGTGGTATTTAAACCAAGAGCAGGTTGCTTTTCCTTTTTTTTTGATAATACTTTAGATCAGTGGTTCCCAACCGGTGTGTCCAGGCACCCAAGGGTCCCGCGAGAATGGCTAAGGGTGCCGCGAGATATTTAGATGAACAAAAAAAATAATAATAAAGAGGCGGGGAAAAAAAGTTAGCGATCGTGAATGTTTTTAAACTTTTCACTTTTCTTTAATTCATGGCCCTTCGATTAACGAAAAGAGGTGGAAATAACATAAGTAGGGGGCTCCCCCCCAAAAAACGGTACGGGGTGGGGGAAAACGGAGGTCATATTTGGATTCAGGAGGTCATTTTACTTAAGAATCTGATGAAATTATTTCGGAACTCGAAAAAAATTTCATTACCCCTATTAGTGTTATTTGAAAATCAAAGTGATGTGCCTCTTAACCATATTCGATTTTTTGCCCATACCATGAAAACCGTTGGTTTTACTAAAGAATGTTAGAGGACTTTTTTTAGTAAATTTAATGCTCTTCAAAAAATTACTGATGAACATTTTTTGTTGGACTAACCGTCTAGGAGTTACAGATGTTAATAGTCAAATTTAGGGGAATCGATGAACTTTAGGGCCGATGAGGCAGGTCTTATCGTTATCCGATCGAGCTCAAACTTTCACAATCTACTTTTTACACCAATTGTCAACTTTTAAGAGGTTCCCGCCGAAAATACAGCCAAAAAAATTTTCTCCCCCTTATACCTTGCAACCACCCTAATATACACACACTCTATATTAAAAAAAAATAACTACTGTAGTTCCTAGAGAGAGAAAAATAAATTGTACATTTTCTGTATTCTCATTTATTTTTTAGGCCTGAAGATGAAGGTGGGATGCCATCGAAACTGTTAACTACTGTCGCAGCCAAAAATAAAATAAAAATAATATAATAAATATTGTTTTTAATAATCCACCTCTACCTTGACCTCAATACAAATAAATCTTTCCATATTCAATAGAATTAATATAGGTCTAAATTGTATAATCCCATATTTTGTCGAAAATACAATTGTATGGTTCTAATAATGTATCCAATCCATTTGACCTTTATAATGACTTTTTTCAGCTCTGAAGATGGTTCCAAAATAGAACCGAAACGTCAGCTGCACAATAAAGTAAATATATAAAGGAAAAAATATAGCTCCATTTTCTCATTTGGTACTACCCTCGATTAATAAATATTACACAACTAAACAATTGCGTTTTAGACACGGGTGCATTGCACCACCCTAACCTCACAATCCCATTAGGTTATAAATTCATTTGCTATTATTACGTACTCTACGTATAAAAAAATAAAATGTAATTATTTATATGTTATTTTATTTTTTTCATAGTTTTATTTCGGTCTACCGTATTTCATCGATTCTAAGACGCACTTTTTTTTCAAAAATAATCTTTCCAAAATGCGGTGCTTCTTAGAATCGATCTTACAATCGCTATCAATGATTTTTCTCAAAGATTTCCATAATTCTCAACATATTTTCTCAAAAACTAGACTGCGTCTTAGATTCGATGGCGTCTTAAAATTGATGAAATACGGTATTAATTTTAGAGAGATGCGTCCAAGAATAATAAAGGCGAAGAAAGAAGAAGAGCGTCCAAGAAAAACATTCTGCTCTTGCTCGAACAGCAGTTTCCTGGTTATAATTTGATAAAATAGGATTTCTCAATAAATAAAAGCAGATATTAGCTAGCTTTGATAAAAAAGAAAGAGGTGTGATTAATAACAACAGAATTGTATCATAAAAGATTAAAACTAGTTCTTATGTCGTCTTATAGCGACATCATCAGGCCAGCGTTCTATTTGAATACGGATTATAAGGAGGGTTGGGGTGTCGGTGAAGACAAATTTAAGGTGTCGTTGTTGGCATAAAAAATATGGTATTTTAACTACAAAAACTCTAAATTCCTCTTTAATTTTCTCGGTGTTGGTGTCGGCATATTCTTCTGCCCACACCCCAGCCATGATTATAATACGAAATCGATCACCAAAAGAATAATATTTTATGATATAATTATGATGTTTTCAATCAGATTCCCATACAATATTCACAACAGACCTGGAGCGGTTTATTCAATTCCCTTTATTTGAGAACATCATTTTATTATTTCAAGGCAAAAAAATTGTAAACAAGTATTCAATTATAACATATTAAATGTAAATGGTATTTATTTAAGTCAATTCTCTCAGGAATAATAGGAATATAATAATGTAATTAATTGTTGGATTGTTCATTCTATATTATAAGAGGATTACATGTTGGCTCCCAGTTAGAGTAACTTACAAATATAAATTTATTAATACAAGCCATAAGAGCTCTTTTGATCAAGCATTATAAAGATTTAAAATAAAATAATAAATAACTCTGAATAATTGGAATAAAACCTCATACAAAATTTAAAAATAAATGAAAAAAAATTGGTTAAATTATTTTAAAAAAATAAAATGTAAATTAGAAAAAAAAAATTCTTTTAGGGGTAGGGATGTGGTATCGAAAATAAAATATTGATAGTAACTTGTTAGTATCGTATCTATAGGAAGTATCGATACTAATAAAGTATTGGAAGAAAAGAATCGATACGTAGCTCTTAGTTGAATCAGGATAGGTGAAAAAGAGAAGAAAATCCGCAGATAGTTGTATTTCATTATTTTATTCCCACTACGTTGAAGTTTCGATCCCCACCTCTTCTGAGGATGTTCCCAACCGCAATCGAAACGTCAAAATGGTGGGAATAAAATAACTCCATACAAACTAAATATATACATATAACTAAATACAACTAGCTGCGGATTTCCTTCTCCTTTTCGCCTATCCTGAAAAGAATCGATACCAGTAAGTATCGAGTATTTTTTAAAGTCATATATCACTTATTGATTTAAATAAATATAATAAGATTAACAATAGTGAAGATGTCACTATCTTTAATCTCTCGGTTTAGTTATGGCTACTCCTGAAAGTTAGGCAACCGAAATGGCTATTAGCCATTTTGGTTGCCTAACTTCCAGAAACTAAACATTAATTTATTCAATGAAATCTTCAGAGATTAAAGAATTTCATCTCATTCTTTAATGTATTTTGTAATCTTTTGTAAATCTATAAATTTCTTCACTTTTAGAAAGTTTTTGAGAATTTTGCATAATTCCTAAACAAAAGGTTTCTCATTCCCTGCATTAAATTATTTTAAAAATTTTTCTTTAAGGGAAAATAATTAAATATCAAACTGAGAAATTTTTAAAAGAAAAAAAAAATATGTCCAATGGTGAAATTTAATTAACTCTTTAAAAATCAAAAGAGATTCATATTCTAGAATTTTAAGAGCCATGCACATATAATAATAATAATAATAATAAAAAAAGCTAATTTTGGTTTGAAAAATAGCCTTATGGTCATTAATTTTAATACTATTTTATATTCGTAATAAAATTGTTTGATATTAGAATTTTATAATAGGCTTAATTTAATATGGCTTTGTTTTGTGCACTGAATTCTCTCCTAAATTGGTTATCAAATTCATGAGAGATAGGAAGTGGCGTATTTCTCTCTCCCAGTCTATTATAACATTCAAATGTCATTATAAACTTTCAAATTTTATGAGATTTTTAATATCTTGTCGAGTAGAGAGAAAGAGAGATAAGTAGGAGGAAGTTTAAGCTACTCATTTGCTTTTTAATGACAAATAAAAAAAAAAAAAAATATGTGAATCATCTTTAAACAGTTTTCTCGTTATAAGAAAAAAAATGGAACTTTTTTTAATAAATTAAAACTTGACAAAAGAGGGATATGCTTTTATTAATATTTATATAGTATATTTTTACTTTCTCTTTCCCTATATATGAAATATATAGAAAGTATTTCAATCATGTCGAAAATTCGATTTTGAGATTGATGGATATTCAAGGTTTGAAGCCCATTGAGTCTAATAAATTGGATCTGACAAAATTTATCTGTCTGCCTGAACTTGGAACGTCCCGATGTGCAACTTAATTTTTTCAATTAGTTAAGGTAAACGAATATAAAATTTTAACTCTTTGGTCTTATTATAATCGGAAATTAAATACACCTCCACACAAAAAAATCTGATGTGACTGTACAGTGAGTGACAATATTAAATCCCACCCATGCGTTTTCTACTTGTGATGATTTCATTGTTTTTAAAAAAAATATTATATATTTTTTAATGGAAACTTTCAGGGTTCAAACCTAGAATATTTCCCAATAAAGATTTTCATTTTCTTTTATAAAAACAATGAAATAATCACAAGTAGAAAACGCATGGGTGGAACTTAACTTTGGCGTTCACTGTACATTTCAAAATTTTCTAATGTCGAAGATAAGAGGAAGAAGTTGTGTGCGCTGCGGTCAGTCACACACCAGATTTTTTGGTATGCCCTATATAAATATTTCTAGAAGCTAGAGCTTGACATTAAAAAAAAAATTGGTAACTTAATCCTAAACTAATAAATTTTAATTAAAAACATTTTTAATTGGAAAGAAGAATCAAGTGTCCTTTCTTTTTTGAATGCCTTTTATTTATTTATTAGATATTTACTAAAATAAAGTAAAATAATATTGTTTTATACAAATTAAGTTGATATTAGGAAATTGAGATAAGTGTTGTACTAGCACTCAAAATAAATCTCTACCAATGTACTAGTTAGGCATGTCTTTTTTTTTAATTTATACATGTGTATAATAATAGTTTGGTAGAGATGAATTATCTTTTGACTAACAACTGGAGATGGGTTAATGGTTAATCAAAAATAATGAGTAGCTAGCTTGCTAGCTATCTCTTAAAACCAAGGTTCTAAAATTTGCTTCAACTACTCTTTTAAAAGTTCTTATGCATTAATTTTATATCTGCATATATTATACTTATAAAATTTCTATATCGCTTGTTTATAGATTATAAGCCATTAAGTCTTTATTGAGCACATTATAAAATTATTCGTTAATAAGTAATTAATTACAATATATAAGTAATTATAATTTTATCTTTTTATGTCCGGTGCAAAAACTTGTGTCAGCATAAGTGACGCAGGCCTTTAAATATATTGGTTCCAATTGAATAAATCATATCCTCCAAATCAGATCAGATGTGTGGTCTGTGCAACCGTGAAACCACAATATTTCGAGGTTCGCGTTACTTTTAGTGACGAAGCCTGTTTAGGCCTGCCTAGGTTTAATGATTAGAGGAATTGTCAAGGGATAGATAGGTCGCTTCGTGTTCAAGAGGTCATTAGCTCGCTTCCCGTCCTGAGCTATATAAATTTATTAAAATTATATTGGTTAACAATTAAATATAACTTACACCAAATTAAAACGGCTTGAAATATGAAATACATAAAAACACTGCAAAATAATGTTTATTCAATCTAGAAAATAAATCGCCTCCGATTTTACTAAAAATAAATTATTAAATTATCATTCAAGTTTTGAGTTTGAGAGCAGCTTAAATATTAATAGAAGAAATAAACGAGTTCCGTGCAATTAATAAAACACCTGGCCCTTTTCCCATCCACCCTCACCTCCAATAAAATGTGTTTCTAATGAAAATAAATAGACCCCTATAAAAAACTTTTATATTACAACTTAGTGTTCGAAATGTTGGTCCGTTAAGACTTCTTGCCACCATCCATACAACTTATTTATTAACAGTTAAGCAAATATGAGACACCAGTGGTAAAGCCCTTTGAAGGCTTGCTCACTGTTTGGAAATTTTCAAATTTCCCTCTCTGACTTAAATTTTAAATTTCCCTCTCTCGCTCCACTTCCTTTAACTCTAGCCAATCAGCGCCGTGGTAGGCACATACACAGGGACAGGAAGTCAGCTGCTAACGCTTTATATTATAGTGTGATATTTCAGTGAATTAACAATACAATAAATATTAGAATCAACTAATTTAATATAAGGAAAACATACTTCGCCCTTCTGGGACGATTGAGAAATTATAGTGTAGTGAATTAATCCGCTAAACCAAATACCGTTTATTAATTTAAAAATTGAAATAAAAATAAAAATTATCACACTTAGTTTCAACAAAAATAATTATAATAATAGGACTTCCAATTGGCAGTGATTCGTAGATAGAGGAAAAGTTGTTAGCTCCATAGTTAATTTGAAATATTTTTATATAGTGCGCAAAATAATTGCTGAAGTGACATTAATATAAACTATTAAAGTGTATTAGTGTGGTTAAAAACAATTTTGTGACTTGTAAAGGAAGAGTAAGTGCAAAAAGACTTGTGAAAACAAGATAACCTCCCCCAATGGGGGGAGCCTCAGCATGAACCAATCGTTCCAATGGAGGGACAAGAGGAGCGAAACCTCCCTGAAACTATAAAAAGCTCACTGGACACTATATACCAGGTATCAAATGAACCTAATTTTGTAAAAAAATTGGATACATTAATAAAAAAGAGAAGAAATGATGAATGTTTAGATGCAAACAATGCAAATAAACAAACCATTTGTATAATTTCCACACCAAATGAAAACATGCATTCATCCTCATTAAATCAAAACGCGCTCGCATCTTCATCCACCTCATCACCTGTCCAACTAGAAAATAATCCTCAGACACAAGCAGAGAATAATTCGTTCTACTTAAAATGCAGAGGCAATCGATATTCTTCAATCGATGAGGGTCCATATTGTTTATATGCTGAAACAAAAAACAAAATAAATTTACACTCTATGCAAGTAGGGAAAATTTTGAGAAATAATAATTTTAATTTATATAAAAATATCAACGCTATTAAAAATATAGGGAGGAATAGAGTAAAAATTATACTTAACAGTAGCTATAGCGCGGTAAATGGCCTAATAGAGGAGGAATTCTGGGTCTCTCATAATATAGTATGTTATATCCCGTCCTTCTATCTATACAAACAAGGGGTTATCCGAGACGTGGATACTTCTTTAACAGAAAGTGAGATTGTGAATTACTCGAATTCAGACATAACCATAGTCCAAGCCAAACGAATATATAAAATTAAAATAACTGACGACAATAATAAAATAAAATTGCCGATACCAGTAGTCATTATATCATTTAGAGGGCAATACCTACCAAGGGACATTAAGCTCTTAGGAGTAAAATGCAATGTTGAACCGTACATCGAAAAGGTAATCCAATGCTTTCACTGCTTGCGTTATGGACATACCAGGCGGGTATGCAAGAATAACCCAAGGTGTGAAAATTGCGGGTCGAATAGGTGCGAAAAAAATATGTGTGCAAATGAAACGAAGTGCATTTTTTGTCAGGGCCCCCATAGAGCAACCGACACAAAAAACTGTTCAGAGTTCATTAGGCAAAAATCAATTAAAGAAATAATGGCAGATAGAAATATCACCTTCCCAGAAGCCACTGAATTTCATAGAGTAAAAAATCAATGCAAATTCGTACCGACCCATCGCCCTCTCATCTTGCCTACTAAAACTATATGAGAAATTAATCAAATTAAGATTAGAATATTTTTTGGAAACCTCCTACCAGCTCCCAACGCTATCTTTCGGATTCAGACCCTGTTCCTCTACAATGGACAACCTAGCTATCTTTATTAGTAACATAGAAGAATCAATACTTACCAAAGAATACACAACAGCAGCAGTGGTTGACATAGATGGCGCCTACGATAATGTAGATCTGCACATCTTGTACAATAAACTAATTGCGTTAGGAGTAGGAAGCCAAACCAGCAAAATAATTTTCAACCTCCTTTTTGGTAGACTAATTTACATAAGAACAAACCCACTAAAGATAGAATTGTCGAGAATTCTATATAGAGGGATCCCTCAAGGGTCGACCCTTAGTCCATTACTTTTTGTCTGCTATACATATGATATGGCTTCCTCCATATCATATAACTCAAAAGTTCTTCAATATGCAGATGACCTCATATTATATTATATATTTATATCATATCATATTATATTATATATTATATCATATTATATTATTATATATACTTCCTCCTGTAAGATAGAAGAGGCCTTATCAGATTTAGATATGTCAATAATCGCTCTCCTTGATTACCTTAAAATAAACAGCTTTACAATATCTGCGTCAAAATCCTCGGCCTGTATGTTCTCAACCCGCAGAATCCCACCTTGGCAAAGTGTTCTTCTTGGCGAAACAGAATTCCCGCTCGTTAAGAAAATTAAGTATCTAGGCCTTACAATAGACTCAAAACTCACCTGGAAAGAACACATAAACACAATAAAAATTAAATGTCTAAAGTATATAAACTTAATGAAAACAATAGCAAAGTTTACCTGGGGGGCTGATCCATTGGTCCTCCTTAATTTCTACAGAGCTACCATTCGAGCATGTCTTGATTATGGAAGCTTCCTGTTCCGGGCCGCATCAAAAACAACCCAACTAGCAATAAACAGAGTGCAATTTCAAGCAATCCGAATCGCAATGGGATATATGAGATCTTCACCCTGTAACGCGATGCTTATAGAAGCCAATGAGATGCCGTTAGAAAATCGAACCCAACTATTAGCCTCAAAATATATACTGAAACGACTATCCAGGTTCTACCATCCGGTAATAGAAGCTCTCTCTTCGCTTAATAACCAGTACACGCAAAATAGAACATATCGACCGATACCTCCATTACTTTTAGCATATAGGTATATCAATAATCTGGATATAAAAATAGAAAAGGCTTCACTCCCATCTATGTTCCACATATCTCCTATCTCATTAAAAATACAGTTCGACATATCAATAGAAAATCCGGCTGAACAAGCCTGGGATACAGTCATTTATACCGACGCACATAGGGGTATTTGACGTAAAAACCCGATCAAAATAGAAAAACTCAAAGTTTACCTAATGCTACCCAAAATGGATGTTTCTTCATCTACTATAACCGGCTTATTGGAATCCAGCCCCCCCGACCCTTCTGGTTCGGCTATCTGGTCACAATGTCAGTCGGAAGTCAGTCATTGTTTTAACTGCTTGCCTTGTTTTTAGGCGCTCTCATTTTCGTTACTCAGTTTTTTGTGCAAAATGTCTTCATGCGGCGGTCAACAGAAAAAAAACGACTTGAATGTGGAAATTGAAGGTAAGCTCTCTATATTACAGTATATTTGATTAAGTTTGAACGTAATTATCACTGTTTTTTATAAATATCAAAAGTCGCTTTTTTTTGAACATTTTTTTAAAGAAAATTTCAGACAAATTAGTGTTTTTGTTTATGTGTCGCGGCTTGTCGCCTCAAACTTGCGGGTCGAATAGGTGCGAAAAAAATATGTGTGCAAATGAAACGAAGTGCATTTTTTGTCAGGGCCCCCATAGAGCAACCGACACAAAAAACTGTTCAGAGTTCATTAGGCAAAAATCAATTAAAGAAATAATGGCAGATAGAAATATCACCTTCCCAGAAGCCACTGAATTTCATAGAGTAAAAAATCCAAATTGTTATGCATACGTAACAAAGAAAAATAGCAGACCAAATGCCCCACTATCTCCGCAACCCGCTCCACCCCCACTTTCGCAGTACCCTCCCTTAAAAGAGATGCAAAACCCACCATATACACAAAATACAACTCATACGCAAAGAGTATACGCGCGCAGGCAATCGGAAAGGTGGAGAGAAGAGAAGGAAGCCAAACAAAACAGGGAGCACATTAAAATGAGTAGTGATGCCCGCCAACCAGAACATATCTCTAACAATCTAAATTTCCCTACAACACCCGTGATCAATAGCCAGACGTACAAAAATAACCTCAAACAAAATTTAATAGAATTAGTTATGATAAACCTCAATAAAATTATTTCATCGGAATATCCATCTTGCACTAATGAGCATCTGACCCCTACCATTCAACCATTGGTTTTTAAGGCCGTAAATGAATCAATCTTAGCATTGTTCCCAAATACAGATAATTTAGAGGACATTTCGAACATGTCGGACACAGAATCGCTTTAATAACAACAGTGATTCTGAGACCGTACTGTTCGCGGGAAATTTTTTTTTTTTTTTTTTTTTTTTTTTAAACCTGAACAATTTTAATATTTCTACTTGTAACAAGACAAAAGTTTATGAGAATTAATACTCAATCTCCCTTCTCCTTTGGTGAAAATAAAATACACAAATTAGGGCTTTTAATGGCAGGTCACTTTTAAGGGTAACATAAAACTCAATAAACATCCAAAATGAATAGTACAAATATACTACAGTGGAATTCAAGATCCATAAATAGTAATAAAGGCAGTTTGGAAATAGCGTTAAAAGAACTAAATATATCCATAGCGGGGATTTCTGAGTCATGGCTAAAACCAGAATACAATTTTAAAATTACTGGATATAATACAGTGCGAACGGACAGACAAGACGGAAAAGGTGGGTCTCTAATTTTGATAAAAAAGAATATCCCATATAACCCCCTCCATAACTACAATAATCAATATATACAAATAACAGCAATTCAAATTCCACTATCGATAACTAACCAACTGACAATTATATCATGCTACTGCTGCCCCGGCTATCACATGACGACGTCAGAGTGGAAAGCAATTTTAGACTCATACCCTCCAAATTACCTCCTATTGGGAGACTTTAACGCACATTCACCGGAATGGGGATGCTATACGCAAGATAAGCAAGGGGAAGTACTAAGCGCGATAGCAGAAGAACTGAACCTGACTATTCTTAACGACGGGTCACCTACAAGACTTGCCTACAATTCAAACCACCCCTCAATAGTAGATATTACTTTTAGCTCAGCCCGGATTGCACCTCTGTTCACATGGACTACCCTAGAAGATACATTAGGCTCAGACCATTTCCCAATTTTGATAATTTTAGATCTACCATTTAGTCAGAGCTCTAATAATAGCTTCATACCGCGATATAAAATAGAGGAAGCAAACTGGGCCATCTATCAATATTTAATCACACAAAATCTAACCTACCCTCCACTCCTGGAATCTCTAGAAGATAAATATAACTTCTTTGTGACGACGATTATTGAAGCAGCTAACAGGGCAATCCCACAAACAAAAATAACCAAAATAAAGCACCCTCCTATACCCTGGTGGAACCACCAATGTAAACAAGCCATAGAAAACAGAAAAATCGCACATAGACAATATAAAAATAACCCAATTCTGAGTAATTTCTTGGAACTCAAAAAACAACAAGCTTCAGCAAAGTATATAATCAAGCAAGCTAAGCGTAACTCCTGGATACAGTATTGTAGCTCAATAAGTAGGAAAACTAAAACGGCTGAAATCTGGTCAAAAATAAAGAAAGTAAAAGGCATACATAATCCCAGTGCAACTGCTCCACCAGAAGAGATCTACGAAACATTCTTAGACAAGCTAGCCCCATCTTGGGCCCCTAACCAAATACCTTATCAGGCAGGGGACAAGGAACCAAATGAGATAATGGATGCGCCCTTCTCTTTGCAGGAAGTAGCAAAAGTAATGTACCAAACCACAAAAAACACCACTCCAGGAATCGATAACATACCTTATCCTTTGTTAAAATACTTGCCAAACATAGGGCAAATATATCTGTTAGACCTTTTCAATAGTATGAGAGACTCAGAATATATTCCCACCTCATGGAAAACCCAACTCATAATACCTATACTAAAACCGGGAAAAGATAGACAGAATGCAAATTCGTACCGACCCATCGCCCTCTCATCTTGCCTACTAAAACTATATGAGAAATTAATCAAATTAAGATTAGAATATTTTTTGGAAACCTCCTACCAGCTCCCAACGCTATCTTTCGGATTCAGACCCTGTTCCTCTACAATGGACAACCTAGCTATCTTTATTAGTAACATAGAAGAATCAATACTTACCAAAGAATACACAACAGCAGCAGTGGTTGACATAGATGGCGCCTACGATAATGTAGATCTGCACATCTTGTACAATAAACTAATTGCGTTAGGAGTAGGAAGCCAAACCAGCAAAATAATTTTCAACCTCCTTTTTGGTAGACTAATTTACATAAGAACAAACCCACTAAAGATAGAATTGTCGAGAATTCTATATAGAGGGATCCCTCAAGGGTCGACCCTTAGTCCATTACTTTTTGTCTGCTATACATATGATATGGCTTCCTCCATATCATATAACTCAAAAGTTCTTCAATATGCAGATGACCTCATTATATATACTTCCTCCTGTAAGATAGAAGAGGCCTTATCAGATTTAGATATGTCAATAATCGCTCTCCTTGATTACCTTAAAATAAACAGCTTTACAATATCTGCGTCAAAATCCTCGGCCTGTATGTTCTCAACCCGCAGAATCCCACCTTGGCAAAGTGTTCTTCTTGGCGAAACAGAATTCCCGCTCGTTAAGAAAATTAAGTATCTAGGCCTTACAATAGACTCAAAACTCACCTGGAAAGAACACATAAACACAATAAAAATTAAATGTCTAAAGTATATAAACTTAATGAAAACAATAGCAAAGTTTACCTGGGGGGCTGATCCATTGGTCCTCCTTAATTTCTACAGAGCTACCATTCGAGCATGTCTTGATTATGGAAGCTTCCTGTTCCGGGCCGCATCAAAAACAACCCAACTAGCAATAAACAGAGTGCAATTTCAAGCAATCCGAATCGCAATGGGATATATGAGATCTTCACCCTGTAACGCGATGCTTATAGAAGCCAATGAGATGCCGTTAGAAAATCGAACCCAACTATTAGCCTCAAAATATATACTGAAACGACTATCCAGGTTCTACCATCCGGTAATAGAAGCTCTCTCTTCGCTTAATAACCAGTACACGCAAAATAGAACATATCGACCGATACCTCCATTACTTTTAGCATATAGGTATATCAATAATCTGGATATAAAAATAGAAAAGGCTTCACTCCCATCTATGTTCCACATATCTCCTATCTCATTAAAAATACAGTTCGACATATCAATAGAAAATCCGGCTGAACAAGCCTGGGATACAGTCATTTATACCGACGCACATAGGGGTATTTGACGTAAAAACCCGATCAAAATAGAAAAACTCAAAGTTTACCTAATGCTACCCAAAATGGATGTTTCTTCATCTACTATAACCGGCTTATTGGAATCCAGCCCCCCGACCCTTCTGGTTCGGCTATCTGGTCACAATGTCAGTCGGAAGTCAGTCATTGTTTTAACTGCTTGCCTTGTTTTTAGGCGCTCTCATTTTCGTTACTCAGTTTTTGTGCAAAATGTCTTCATGCGGCAGTCAACAGAAAAAAACGACTTGAATGTGGAAATTGAAGGTAAGCTCTCTATATTACAGTATATTTGATTAAGTTTGAACGTAATTATCACTGTTTTTTATAAATATCAAAAGTCGCTTTTTTTTGAACATTTTTTTAAAGAAAATTTCAGACAAATTAGTGTTTTTGTTTATGTGTCGCGGCTTGTCGCCTCAAACTTTTTATATGGGCATAAAGTTTAGTCTTTTAGGATGTAGAAACAAGAAAAACATTTCACCCCGACTCACCCCATATTTTTTTATTAGACTTTAAAGTGAACGAGCGAACAGAAATTCATTAAATCGATTTAGTATAATTTTAGTTTTCTTTTGTTATAGATCCTTTGGGAAGAGTTAAAAAAATTACCAGAATGGAGTTCTATGATATTTTGAAAGATTTCAAAGGAAAAAAAATAGAAGAAAAAATGAATTTGATGGAAGAAAGACTCATTCAACTAACTTCATGTCCTCCCGAAGAACGGAGTCCCTCGTTCACGTAAAAATACTATAAGAAAATATAGGGTGAGATGGGGGGATATATTTTTCTTGTTTCTACATCCTAAAGGAATAAACTTTATGCCCAGATAAAAAGTTTGAGGCGACAAGCCGCGACACATAAACAAAAACACTAATTTGTCTGAAATTTTCTTAAAAAAAACGTACAAAAAAGCGACTTTTGATATTTATAAAAAACAGTGATAATTACGTTTAAACTGAATCAAATATACTGTAATATAGAGAGCATACCTTCAATTTCCACATTCAAGTCGTTTTTTTTCTGTTGACCACCACATGAAGACATTTTGCACAAAAAACTGACTAACGAAAATGAGAGCGCCTAGAACCAAGACAAGCAGTTGACACAATGGCTGGGTTCCGAGTGATGTTATGACCAGGTAGCCGAACCGGAAGGGGTTGGGGGGGTGTAAAGGGGGTAATAACCCCCTCCACGAGATTTGAAAAAAAAATACTTTTTTTCGAAAAAAATTTTATTTTTAATGTAAAATTTTAAAAATTAATACTTAAAAATTTTATTTGTACGCGTATTTATATTCTTATATAAGGAAAATAATAAATAAATGGCCAGAATGCGCCTTTAAATTTTCCGAAATTAAGAAAAAATTGTGTTGTGCGACCAGTCACACCAGGTTACCCCCCCCTCCCGAGAAACACCTCTGGATCCGTCCTTGATTCCAATAAAGCGGTTATAGTAGATAAAGAAGCATCCATTTTGAGTTTTTCTATTTTGATCGGGTTTTTACTTCAAATACTCCTATGTGCGACGGGTCAAAGACATTAGTTAATGTAGGATGTGCATTTTTTGACTCCACCAACTCCAATTTCGGCCTCTTTAAACTACCAACGTCTTTCTCTAACTCTTCTGCAGAAATCATGGCAATCCGCGAGGCCCTGCTTTATTGCTTAGCAAATTCATATAAATCATCCGTAATAGTTTCCGACTCCCAAAGCGCTATCATGGCCATACAAAATTTCAGAATTTCTAAGTCATCCAACATTCAAGTAGGATACATAAACACCCTCTTAATCGAAGCCGACAGAAGGAAGCTGAACATTGCTATAAGATGGACGAAGGGCCACAGCTCATCACAAGGCAATAAGATAGCAGATTTCTTGGCTAGGAGAGCAACAATACACGGCACAGCCCTGGACATATCAACACCATGGATCGATATATATTCTATAATAAAAGCACAGATAAAAAATAGTTGGAACCGCTCCTGGAAACAAACTTCAGCAATAACCGGATCAGCACTCGCAAAAATTAAACCTAACATTGGCCCACTGTGGTTTACCCCGTACAGAAATCTGCCCAGAGCAATAATCACAACAATAAACCGGATCAGAATTAATCACACTCGCACCTCTGCCCACCTAGCAAGATTCAACATCGTACCTTCAGCAGCATGCCAATGCACCAATACCCCAGCAACGCCGTTTCACATCATTTGCCAATGCCCGCTATACGATCACTACCGCCAGCTGCACTCAATGCAAATCAATCCCAACTTTCGTGACCCTACCTCTTTTCAACACTTCCTCAAATCACCTCAGCCAGAAGACCTAGAAGAGCTACACCATTTTATTACAGCCAGCAAAATAATAATATGAAGCCGCAAGAAAATTTGGAACTATTTTCCTTCTAAAGATATTATTTGGACTTGTATACTTGCTAATATGTTTTTCGAAATTTTATTTTCTAATATGTGTTTTCTAAAAATGTAACTTATAGACATTTATGTTCTACCATGTTTTTTTTATAAGTGTTATTCGTATTCATATATTTGCTAGTATTTTTTTTTTCTAAAAGTATTGTTTTGATACATGTCTCTTTGCTAAAATGTTTTTTTTTAATGTATATTTTCTATGATGTTTCTGTTACTATATACTTTTGTAATCTATGATTGTAAAAAAAAAAAAAAAAAAAATCGAAGGGCTGAATGGCTTCAAGCTACAGCCGAGAAATAAAGAAAAAAAAAAAAAAAAAAAAAAAAAATTATAATAATATATAAATAGGTCTGGATATTATGAGAATGAAGTCGAAAATTATTTAATATTCTCATCAATATGAAAAAAAAATCTGGTGTGACTGGCGCACAGCACACAACTTTCTCTTACCCTTCGGTAAGAGAAAGTTGCGCACTGTGCTGGTCACACCAGATTTTTTGTGTCGAGATATATTTAGTTTCCGATAGCACCTTAGTTTCAAACTTGCATTTTAAATGTTGACTGCTTCAAATAAACTATGGTTATTTTTCAAAATTTTAATCTCATATTTGGACATTTTATACACAATATAGAATCGTAAATAAATACAAAATTTCATAAGAATTGGAAAAAAAAATTTTAAATGCCTAAAAAGTTCTAAAGGGGACCCCCTTTTGAATCGAAATTAACATACAAATCCCTATAGGAAATTAACATTGTTTCTATGCGAAGATAAGGTGGAAAGGGAATTTAAAAAAGAGTAGAGAGAGACGATAATGTTTGCAAGTGGGAGAGATATATATATATGTTTTCTTTGAAACAATTAAAACAGAAATAAAAAAAAAAAAAATAAATGGGAATTTAAATAATAATTGATTTTTAATCTAATAAAAAGAAAAAGATTTAAATTCCGTTACCATGGCAACCATTTCTATCTTTCCTATGAAGAACAAGAGTAAAGTGGTCTTCAGAAGAGTTCAACGGCAAAATGAGAATATACATTTTAAAGAGCATCTAAAAAATAATTGATTTTTGAATTTTAAAAAAAATCCTTGGAGGGAATTTTGAGAAAATCGAAAAAAACTGAAAAAGTACATCAGTAAAGTACTAGTACTTTTTGGCCGATTTTGTTCAAAAGCTTATTTTGAGCGTGTGGGAAGGTACCTAAGTTAAATATAAAATTTCAATCCGGTAGCTCAATTCCTTCATGCTAAAAGAACAAGAGTAAAGTGGTCTCCAGAAGATTTCAACGGCAAAATGAGAATATACATTTTAAAGAGCATCTAAAAAATAATTGATTTTTGAATTTTAAAAAAATCCTTGGAGGGAATTTTGAGAAAATCGAAAAAAACTGAAAAAGTACATCAGTAAAGTACTAGTACTTTTTGGCCGATTTTGTTCAAAAGCTTATTTTGAGCGTGTGGGAAGGTACCTAAGTTAAATATAAAATTTCAATCCGGTAGCTCAATTCCTTCATGCTAAAAATCTGTCCACACATACAGACACACACACACACACACACAGACCAATTTGCGGGACCCACTTTTTTTGGACTCAGGGGACCTCAAAACATGTATATCCATCAAAATCTCGACATCGAATTTTTGACATGATCGCAATACTTTCTCTCCTATATATTTCATATATAGGCTAAGAGAAAGTAAAAAACATTTATTTTAGTAAAAAACTAAGTTTTACTTTCTTTAAACACACATAAAGAAATCATTTTGAGAATAAAACTTAAAAACTTGACTATCAATTTAAAAAATACCATTATATTTCAAAAAGTTTTTATTGCAGTGTTCTTTTATCCATATTTTTTTGAATATCTTTTTTTGCAATTTGAAAGTTTTTTTTTTTTTTTTTTTGTGGAATGGTATTAAAAAATATTATTTATGTTACAAAACTGAAATTTGAATATCTAAGTCAATAAATGTGACAATAATATAAATTTATATTTATTACATTTTTATCATTCTACAAAATGGGTTAACTTCGCGTAATTGCAAATAATTCAGTAACTACCAAACATAATGAGTTTTTTTAAAACATCAGTTAATAGAAAAAGTTGATAAACAAAATTATTTAATTAAATAGTATAAATAATTAATTTTAAAAGGAAGAAAAAGGGATGGATCGGCAACTTTTTGAAATGCGGAATAGATAATATCTTTAGCCTCGAACAGATGCACTAAGTTCATTAGACATATATATTTCCCCCACTCTACTATCTATCCATTTTGACCAAATCTATTTACATTAGTATTGATTCATGTTGCTTCCGATTTGTAAATTGATACTTGATTGTCAAATGCATCTATTGAATTCATAATATAATAATAAATGGAGCGATGTATATTACACTCGTCTGATAATAGAATTATAACCCTAAAGTTTTGGATGCACGAAGTGCTTCCCTACAAGATGGCAAACATCCTTTCGCCATTAATTAATTCATCCTATTTCCTCCTGAGTTTGATCTTAGGAAATATAATACATAAAAATATCGATTTCTGAGATAAAATAGAACATTAAAGGCAATACAATTCAGAGCTTTTATTGATGATTTTGACGAGGAGATTAGCCGAGGGGATAAGCTTATAATTCTGAGTTGAAAACAACTCGAGTTCAAATCCACCTCATGGCAAAAAATTATCCAACTCTATCTGAGATGCCTTCTCCTGAGGAAGAAAACCGAAACCCACCTCCCTACAAGATGGCAAACAGTCATTTGATGCATGTTTCTGTCCAACGAGAACGGTCTTCAATAAGTGTAGGATCTGGTGAACTATTCATTCCCATGAAAGTTACTGCTCAGAGTAACCACATTGTGTTAGGTCTAACACTAACACTAAAACTGAAGAGAAGAGATTGATGAATTTATTTATTAGTTAAGGTGCGCGTCTCGAAAAGCCGTTAGAACACCATTGACTACCGAGTTACTCGAGACGTCAAGAGATGGCGTTAGTTTTTCCCATAGAGATACAAGGGATTTATTCCATTTCATTTTAAAGATTCCAGGTAATTAATTAAGGAAAAAAATTAATTATTTTTTAACACAATGATTACTAATTTAATTATCTATAAGATATAGAGCGAATTTTTTAAAAATATCTTTTATTTAATGCGATTAATCAAAAAAAAAATTTATTTTTTTGAAAATCAAAAAAAGGGCTTTTAGAAGTTGTAGATATTTTAAATAGTTGTAATTAAAAAAAAATTTGAGGTCGATAGGTTCAAAATTGTGGCCGCTGGAATCTCCCAAAATTAGCACCCCGAGACGTGCACCTTAACATTTTGTCTTTTTCAAAGGTTGTTTAACCCATTTAAAGTCTCGGTGTGTTTAATTCTGTACTGCAAAATAACAGTTGGATTATCTAAACGGCGAAGGTCTATGGAAAGAAATTTCATCTATATACCTGAAGATGGGTAGCCACCTTTTCTGAAGAAATACTTTTTCCCAGGATGAATTAAAATTGATTCTGTATCTTTTTCCATTGAAGTATCAGAGTTAAATTTTCCCATTCGACACCTTAATCCCTGTTCTTTTTATTGATTTACAATGAAAGAAAAGAAAATAAATGAATCATAATAAATCAAGCTCTTTCCAGGTGAGAGGCGTTATAAAAAAAAAAGTTTTAAGATTTATGAATATTCTTTGAAGTTTGAATCAGAGTGGAAATAAGTTACACAACAGCGAGGCTCTATCTGTCTGTCTGTCTGTCTTTCTGGCCAGAATTACAGGGCAAAAAGATACCCTCTTCTCTCCCTCGGGAAATTTCCTCAGCAAACATCTGAGAGACGTTAAACCTACAATCTTGAATAGTTAAATGAATTTAGGTCCGTAAATTTGTGCTATTTAATATCTATCAAGAAGATGTCTGAATCATTATCAGTGCTTACTGTCAACTAGTTTGGAGTTTACTTAATTAAATCTCCATTTGTGTCCGTTTCCAATTAACATAACATAACAAAATTATTAAATTGAAATAGCAAATTTTTACTTTCCCTTACCTATGTTAATATATAGAAAGAGAAAGTATTGGATTCATGCCAAAAATTCGATGTTGAGATTTTGATGGATATATACGTTTTGAGGTCTGTCTGTGTGTCTATATCCAATTTTAAGCATGAAGGAATTGAGCTAGGTGGTTGAAATTTTATATTTAAGTTAAGCACTCCCCTGAGGAGTGAAAATAAGTTTTTAATCAAAATCGTCCAAAAAGTACTAGTAGTTTACTAATGAACTTTTTCAGTTTTTTTTTTCGATTTTCTCAAAATTCGCTTCAAAGATTTTGATTAAAATTCAAAAATCATATTATTTATTAGATGCTCTTTAAAATGTATATTCTCATTTTGCATTTGAAATCTTTTGAAAACTACTTTACTCTTGTATCATAGGAAAGATAGATGAAATGGTTGCCATGGTAACAAAATATAAATATTTTCCCACACTTATAAATTTTACAACTTGAATTCTAATATATTGGCGGAAACTAAATATATGTCGACACGAAAAATTTGGTGTGACAAGCACAGCAGATTTTTATATTTATAAAAAGCTCCGATTTTTTATAACGTAATAACAAAAATAAAAATATGCATTATATGTAATCATACGAATACATGAAATTTAGAAATTTTATATAATTCTTCTTCTTTCTTAGCCTTATTCCCGCAGTGCGAGGTCGGCGGAATGGTTTTTTTGCGACCGAAAGAAATAGTACAGGCCGGCCAGTCACACGGTCTGACGCCTGTTGAAAATATAGAAGGAAGGGACAGACATATAAAGAACAGAAGGACTGCCAGTCCCAGCTTGGGTAGCTCGTGGTCGCCATCCACGTACCCACAAGATGTGGGCCCCTGGGCAAAAATTTTATATAATTATTACAGGAATGAAAGTTAGAAGAAAAATGCAGCCAGAATTTTTTCTTTAAAAATATATTTCAACAGCTAGCTGACGTTTCGGCTTTGGTCAAAGCCATCCTCGGAGCTGCTGTTGGTCTTCGACCAAAGCCGAAACGTCAGCTAGCTGTTGAAATATATTTTTAAAGAAAAAAATTCTGGCTGCATTTTTCTTCTAACTTTCATTCCTGTTACAAATTCCACCAGCCATAAAATACCATTATACTATAATTATTACCAAAGGAATTGTCAAAATGTTTTTTAAAATAACTTTTTATATGGATATGGATCTTTATCATTACAAATTAATTAATCAATTGATCAAATCGAGGTATTATATTGTAACGAGAAAACTGGCTTCTCCAGGAAACATCAATAAAAAAAACAACAATTAGGAAATAACAATAGATTTATTTTGCTGATTTGATTACAACAACAATGATAATTCTCGGTCGTTGGCTTCGCTTCAACGCCGGTATTGGGGTGTACAGAGTATCTGCTATTTCGCTTCTATGAGACAACCAAAAGCATTGAGAAAGATTATAAAGAAAATGATTTATTATTTGCCAGATTTGATTTAAATAAAATAATTAGAGTTTATAGTTTGTTATATGCGAATTTAGATTAATAAAAATGAAGGGAAGGGGAAAACATTGATGGACTCATCTGATGTTGAGGCAGCATCCTTTTGGTCCAGACTGGAACACGGCTGGGCTCGGAAGGTCTCGTTCGAAGGGCCGCGGCCATGGTTAGCCCGTTTGTAAGAAGACGCCATATGCCATATTTAATAATATGAGCATCTCCGGCTGGATAATGGTCCAGGGAGATCATGGTTGACTCGCAACACTACTGGATGGTTGCTGAGGGTGGGAGGCAGAGCCTCATAATAAAACAATGGGATGTACCAAGAGGAGAGGTACATGCGATGTGCACGGTTTGGCGTCCGGGCGATGATTGAATTAAGAGAGCGCCCCGGGGGTTTGCATTGGCTTGTAGGGGGCCTCTTTGTTTACCACACGGATTCGCTTATATAAAATTAATTAATTTAAATAATAAATTTAAATTTAATATTTTAAAATAAATTTGTTTGTTGAGATTGTTAAATTAAATAGAATAAATGAAATTTTATAAAAATTAAAGAAATTGTTAATTAATAAAGAGTTAAATATTTATAAATATAAATAAATTAATTTGCGGGTCCAGAGACTGGCCTCATCTTAATCTTTCAATGCTTTTGTGAAAAAACTAATATTCTAATTTATAATAAAATAATTGGGAAGCCAGGAAATGGTTCTACCATTACATCCTACGGCCCCGGGAGAAAAAAATTGTTTTGTTCGCAGAACAACAATTTTTTTCGATAAACAATGTATAAAATTTTCACGACTCCTCTTCGGGTAGACCGTGTTTAAAAACAATAATTTTTTTTTGACAAAACTTATGCTGTTTGTCATTGATAAAACAGAGGAGGTTGACCCTTTTATTTAAGTGGTCACCAAATAAAAAGAGGGGGGTGGGGGCAGGTACAATTAGCCAAGCGCCCATTCTTTCTCCACCTGCAACTTCACAAAAATAGATTGGTTTCACCAATCACACCAAAAAACGAATAAATCACCGAAATGTCGGTCCCATTTACATTATACGCGGATCCCGTTTGCGATCCCACAATTGAGGGCAGATTCCTCATTCCCACCTAAAAACCACGAAGAAAATGTGCATTGTGTACAAGGTCCATCCCAGTGGCCTGACACAGATGCGAAATATAATAAGGGGGTGCTGGAACCATTTTTGGGTTAAGTCCTACTCTGGAGGTACTTTCCCGATTCTCAGTCACCAGTTTGGGTTCATTGACCCGCGAGCTTAGCTCATAATAATTAATTAAAGTTTGGCACTTTGGCCTGAGTTTATTATTTCCGAATGGGAATCTGTCACCTTCGAATAGTGGGGGCTCGTGGACTCACAACGATTTATAAACTTGGATGATCGCGACAATCCAAGAAATTCATCCCTCTCCCGATATAACTAATTACGCCAATTATCTCGATTCAAAGAAAGCTTCAAAAGAATAACCATTTTTCAAAATTATACCACCACTTTGGATCTATTGCGATCCTTCTTCAACATTAATATCAATTTTTTTTTTTTAAATTTTGGGAGGGTATTCGGTTTCCTAGGGTTCATCAACACAACAGCATAAATTTTCTCAAGAAAAATGTGCAAGCATGCACCGTGAGGCTCATAGCCTAATAATAACAATACAAAAAAAATAATCATTGATGATTTTATAAATTATTCCCTCTTTGGGGAGATTCATTAGATATATAACTTTTATAAATCTAACAATACGATTTAAAATAAGCTTTGCCTCTTGGGCGGAGATTATAATTAACACTTTCACTAGCACTGGTTACTGGGACACTCTAGGGGCATTTTTTCGCATATTGAGAGTTTATTCTCTTTAGAAAATATTCGTCTTTCTGGCATATATAAAGAGGGAGGAATTTTAATCTCTTTTGACTTAGAATTTTCAGAAGGGGCTAGCGTCTGGGGGTTTGTGAACTGGGGTGGCTTTCTCACGCGGGGGTGCCCATTTGAGAACAAAAAGTGGCTTTTTCGCCGATTTTAACGGCTGAGATGCAGAGGATGCCTTGGCTGGCAACTCACTCGCCAATTTAACAGAGTCAAGAGGTTGATCAGGCCTCTCAACTGATGGCTTCGGGGACATTTCGACTGGCATCGATGCCACTGAACTTTTTATAGGCTTTTCATTTACATTAGGGTATTTAACTGAAACTGAAGGAGGTTCAAAGAAGGGGTGAACGTTTGGACAGGGACAAAAGCGATTAATTCGCGGGGGAATTCTATAAAATTCGTCAAAAAAATATTCATCGGCATAAATTTCTTCATCGTGGTCGGGAAAATGAATCAAGTCATAATCTTCGAGATATTTGCAAATTTTTATGTAGCCAGCGGGAAGGAGAGAAAGCAATTGGTTATGAAGACTGACAGGGAGATGTTTAATTAAACATTGAAGCAGTTCATTTTCATGAAATTCAAGAGAGGAATGTCTAGCCCAGCGGTACCTTTGGACAAATTGAGGAGCAATTGGACCCGGTTGAATGGAAAAATTTGGAGATTTTAACCTTGTAAATAGCCATTGTTGTATTGAGATATTCCAAAATCGCTCAAGAAAGGCATCAAATAATTTTTCGAGAGGGTATTCGAGATGCTCATTTTCAGAGGCCCATTTATTTGCCCATGACTGAGCGTCATCGATAAAACAATCAAAAATAATTAGATAAGAATAATGATCGGGCATTCTAAGTTGCAAAATGGCATCTTTTAATAAATTTATATAATCAATTGGATGGAGGCAGCCAAAATCAAGAGCATGAGAAAATTTAGGGATTTGTTCGAAAGCTTCATGCCAAATTAAACATGTTTCAGTACAATATGTGGGTAAATGAGGGGATACCGGGGACATGTGAGCATTATAGTCCTCCTCGTCAAAAAAATCAGATTCATCGTCGGATTCATTGCCGAAAGAATAGAAGGGACTGAAGGGGTTACTACGGGGGCTATAAGGTTCTCGAGAGCTTGAACTCGATTGCTCGGTGAGGGGTATTTTATTATCAGGGGAAGAAGAGGACTGCTGATATTCTTGCCAAAATTGTTTTAATTCAGGAGTCGTGGCCCAAAACGGCTCATCAGACTGATTAGGCTCTGAGAGAGGGGGTACCGAATCAAAATATTCTTCACTAAAAGGAAACTCGTCCATTGTGAGAGAATTAAAATTGTTAAAAAAATTATTTTAATGAAAATAAAAAAATTATTTTAATGAAAAAAAATTATTTTAAAATTATTAATTGAAATTTAATAATAGTCTTAATAAATAGGCAGAGCCATTCATTTTAAAAAGAAAAAAATTAATTATATTTAATATAAATTTTAAAATTAGAAATTTAGAAATAATAATAAGTGTGTAAATTTGATCGGTTTGTGACTTCTAGAATAATATTAATAATAATGCTTTTGGTGTCTCGGGCTGAGTCCTTGAAGAGGTAGCGTTAATTAATAATTGATGTTTCCTGATTAATTAATTAATTAACAATTAATTAACTCATCCCACAGCAACTCCACCATGTAACGAGAAAACTGGCTTCTCCAGGAAACATCAATAAAAAAAACAACAATTAGAAATAACAATAGATTTATTTTGCTGGTTGGATTACAACAACAATGATAATTCTCGGTCGTTGGCTTCGCTTCAACGCCGGTATTGGGGTGTACAGAGTATCTGCTATTTCGCTTCTATGAGATTACCAAAAGCATTGATATTAAATTATAAAAACAATGACTTAATATATTGCCAGATTTGATTTAGAATAAAAATAATTAGAGTTTATAGTTTGTTATATGCGAATTTAGATTAATAAAAATGAAGGGAAGGGGAAAACATTGATGGACTCATCTGATGTTGAGGCAGCATCCTTTTGGTCCAGACTGGAACACGGCTGGGCTCGGAAGGTCTCGTTCGAAGGCCCGCGGCCATGGTTAGCCCGTTTGTAAGAAGACGCCATATGCCATATTTAATAATATGAGCATCTCCGGCTGGATAATGGTCCAGGGAGATCATGGTTGACTCGCAACACTACTGGATGGTTGCTGAGGGTGGGAGGCAGAGCCTCATAATAAAACAATGGGATGTACCAAGAGGAGAGGTACATGCGATGTGCATGGTTTGGCGTCCGGGCGATGATTGAATTAAGAGAGCGCCCCGGGGGTTTGCATTGGCTTGTAGGGGGCCTCTTTGTTTACCACACGGATTCGCTTA
>JAKCPI010011041.1:0-23461 GCA_023213315.1 Euborellia annulipes | reverse complement strand
TTAACATGCTTTTTTGGATTTAAAATTCTTGAATGAATATCTATCAAGGGATTTAAAAGTTTAAATATTTTTTGTGTAATTGCCCCCCCCCCCGAAATTTTTAATTCTTCTGTTTCTTCAAATATTAACATGCTTTTTTGGATTTAAAATTCTTCGAATGAATATCTATCAAGGGATTTAAAAGTTTAAAGATTTTTTGTGTAATTGCCCCCCCCCCGAAATTTTTAATTCTTCTATTTCTTCAAATATTAACATGCTTTTTTGGATTTAAAATTCTTGAATGAATATCTATCAAGGGATTTAAAAGTTTAAAGATTTTTTGTGTAATTGCCCCCCCTCGAAATTTTTAATTCTTCTGTTTCTTCAAATATTAACATGCTTTTTTGGATTTAAAATTCTTGAATGAATATCTATCAAGGGATTTAAAAGTTTAAATATTTTTTGTGTAATTGCCCCCCCCCCGAAATTTTTAATTCTTCTATTTCTTCAAATATTAACATGCTTTTTTGGATTTAAAATTCTTGAATGAATATCTATCAAGGGATTTAAAAGTTGAAAGATTTTTTGTGTAATTGCCCCCCCCCCCGAAATTTTTAATTCTTCTGTTTTTTCAAATATTAACATGCTTTTTTGGATTTAAAATTCTTGAATGAATATCTATCAAGGGATTTAAAAGTTTAAATATTTTTTGTGTAATTGCCCCCCCCCCGAAATTTTTAATTCTTCTGTTTCTTCAAATATTAACATGCTTTTTTGGATTTAAAATTCTTGAATGAATATCTATCAAGGGGTTTAAAAGTTGAAAGATTTTTTGTGTAATTGCCCCCCCCCGAAATTTTTAATTCTTCTGTTTCTTCAAATATTAACATGCTTTTTTGGATTTAAAATTCTTGAATGAATATCTATCAAGGGATTTAAAAGTTTAAATATTTTTTGTGTAATTGCCCCCCCCCCCGAAATTTTTAATTCTTCTGTTTCTTCAAATATTAACATGCTTTTTTGGATTTAAAATTCTTGAATGAATATCTATCAAGGGATTTAAAAGTTGAAAGATTTTTTGTGTAATTGCCCCCCCCCCGAAATTTTTAATTCTTCTGTTTCTTCAAATATTAACATGCTTTTTTGGATTTAAAATTCTTGAATGAATATCTATCAAGGGATTTAAAAGTTGAAAGATTTTTTGTGTAATTGCCCCCCCCCCGAAATTTTTAATTCTTCTATTTCTTCAAATAAAAACATGCTTTTTTGGATTTAAAATTCTTGAATGAATATCTATCAAGGGATTTAAAAGTTTAAATATTTTTTGTGTAATTGCCCCCCCCCCGAAATTTTTAATTCTTCTGTTTCTTCAAATATTAACATGCTTTTATGGATTTAAAATTCTTGAATGAATATCTATCAAGGGATTTAAAAGTTTAAAGATTTTTTGTGTAATTGCCCCCCCCCGAAATTTTTAATTCTTCTGTTTCTTCAAATATTAACATGCTTTTTTGGATTTAAAATTCTTGAATGAATATCTATCAAGGGATTTAAAAGTTGAAAGATTTTTTGTGTAATTGCCCCCCCCCCCGAAATTTTTAATTCTTCTATTTCTTCAAATATTAACATGCTTTTTTGGATTTAAAATTCTTGAATGAATATCTATCAAGGGATTTAAAAGTTTAAATATTTTTTGTGTAATTGCCCCCCCCCCCGAAATTTTTAATTCTTCTATTTCTTCAAATATTAACATGCTTTTTTGGATTTAAAATTCTTGAATGAATATCTATCAAGGGATTTAAAAGTTTAAATATTTTTTGTGTAATTGCCCCCCCCCCCGAAATTTTTAATTCTTCTATTTCTTCAAATATTAACATGCTTTTTGGATTTAAAATTCTTGAATGAATATCTATCAAGGGGTTTAAAAGTTTAAAGATTTTTTGTGTAATTGCCCCCCTCCCCCGAAATTTTTAATTCTTCTGTTTCTTCAAATATTAACATGCTTTTTTGGATTTAAAATTCTTGAATGAATATCTATCAAGGGCTTTAAAAGTTTAAATATTTTTTGTGTAATTGCCCCCCCCCCGAAATTTTTATTTTCAAAATTCTTGATTTTTTTTAATAGGTTCCTGTCCGCCTGGTTTCATTTGCATGCCCGTTGGCTCGAATCAGCGTTTATTAAAGGGAAATTTAGGCTTGCTTCTTGCCCGTAATTTTCTCATGGCCTTCAAAACCCAGAGGCCGGGCAGGAGCGAATACTCAAATTTTAAACTTGATTCATTGTATTTTCATTTAGGCAAAAATAATATGGGCTTTAAAATTAAGAGAAAAACTACTGATCACGTACCGAGACGCCGCCCGCCAGAAATTAATTAATTTAGAATGTCGATATGATCCATATCCATATAAAAAGTTAATTAAAAAACATTTTGACAATTTCTTTGGTAATAATTGTAATAAAATTTCTACTCAGGGGCCCACATCTTCAGGGTACGTGGATGGCGACCACGAGCTACCCAAGCTGGGACTGGCAGTCCTTCTGTTCTCTTATATGTCTGTGTCCTTCTATATTTTCAACAGGCGTCAGACCGTGTGACTGGCCGGCCTGTACTATTTCTCCTTTCGGTCGCAAAAAACCATTCCGCCGACCCCCGCACTGCGGGGAATAAGGCTAAGAAAGAAGAAGAATTATATAAAATTTCTAAATTTCATGTATTCGTATGATTACATATAATGCATATTTTTATTTTGTTATTACGTTATAAAAAATCGGAGCGTTTTATAAATATAAAAATCTGCTGTGCTTGTCACACCAAATTTTTCGTGTCGACATATATTTAGTTTCCACCAATGGGTCGTTTGATAACTTACCCACCCCAACATTAAAATAGCCTCCCTATGGGGAAATACATGGTAGTTTATCCTTCAGCATTGAAAATAGCTGGAAGGACAAACACTATGATTTCATAGGGATAATCTATTTTATGTCCGGGGTAGGTAGCAAGTTATCAAAACGACCCATATAACCGAATTCAAGATGTAAAATTTATAAGTATGGGAAAATATTTTATATTATGTTACCATGGCAATCATTTCATCTATCTTTCCTATGAGAAATACAAGGGTAAAGTAGCCCCCGGGTTTAGCGTAGTAGGCGCGCCTCCCTCCTATACCAAACGTCACACATAGGAGTATTTGTTCAATAAACCCGGACAAAAGTCGAAATCACTAAGTTAGGTCCAAAGTCATAATAAACTCATTGTTTCTCAAGCTAGATAACCGGTGCGTCCTAAGGTAGGCTTAAAAATTCCATGGCTCTACACTTGTTTACATATTACGAGTAGTCGGAACTCAGTTAAATATCTAAGGATCGCATCTCTTTTATTCTAGGGACTGCTTCCGATTGTGCTAAGAGTTTGATTACTCTAGTATTTCCGTGTGAATGTTTTACAAGAAAAAGCTTTTGAATATTGCAGAAGGAAGTATGCACTATATTTCAAAACATAAATTGATTCATTTGCAGTCAGAATTTTACATTTACAAACTATTTTACGAAGCCATAATTTTGCCATACATTTTTAGTTCAATTTTCAGACAAAAGCATTTTTGTTTATGTGTCTGATCTTCGGGCTATAATTTATATACAGTCTTAAAATATAGTTATTTGACTATTATATACCACTCTTACATCTTCCCCCTAAATCCCCCATTTTATTTTAGAGTTACTTCAAATTAATGAGTAAAAAATGAATTATTTCAAGAAAAAACAAAATGGCCGACTTAAGGGATGATGTAAGTGTGCTATATAATAGTCAAATAACTTATATTTTATGCCTATATATAAATAATAGCCAGAAAAGATCAAACACATAAACAAAAATTCTTTTGTCTGATAATTAAGGTTGTTCGGATAGTACATCGTAAGTCATAATAGAATCTAAATTTTTTTTTTAAATAAAATTAAAAATTTGAATGCCAAAATTCCTTATTATAATTTAGTCGTGACCTATCATAGTTTATAATTGGATTAAGTTAATAATTTAATTACCAAAAATAATAAATGAATGACTTTCGACTTGAGTAGTTTTTCACGTAATATAGAACTGGCAACATTGCATTCATCAACTATCTATTTTAAATCTTAAACGCCTTAAATTTTATTTTATTTAATATATTACAATGTTTAATGCAAATCAGTTTAAACACAATGGACGATTTGCGAGAGAAAAATATTGTAAAATTGAAAAAAAATGTATCTGACATAGAGAAAAGAGAATTATTTTATGCGACGTTGCCAGGCTGGTCTGACTCTCGAGAATTCATTATTTTTAAATATTAGCGACTGTCATTTTGGAGAATTTTTTGACTTTCTTGTTAAAATATCTTTAAAAGCGGTCAGCAGAAACTTTTGGTTTTATTTTTAACGTATTCCTCGAAGTGAATTAATAAAATGTAAGTTTTTTTTGTTTTTGTATCATTTGCACAGATGCCTATATAATTCGATATGTGTGAATTTCGTCGTTATTCCCCCATAGGCTACATGTTAAATTTCAATTTTTTAAAAATTAATTACACGATAACCCTGTGTCAGATCTGCTTCAAAATTTTATTTTATACGTATTTGATAGTGATTAATAACATATTAAAAAATTAGCTTTAATCTACTCAAGTGCTTTAATGTCCGAACAACCTTAAACTAAAAATGTATGCCAAAAATTTTGGCTTCGTAATATAGTTTGTCAACGTAAAATTCTGACTGAAAATGAATCAATTTATGTTTTGAAATACAGTATCTAAGTAGTAAGCTCAGAATTTACTATTTCCTTCCAAAATCTTGGGGGGGGGCGGTCGCCCCCCATTGTCACCCCCCTTAAAAATAGCTTCCCTGTTTATGGCTACCTTTAGGAGGGACCGGTTATCTGTTGAATAGCTTGAGGAACAATAATTTTATTACGACTTTTGAGTAACTTAGTGATTTCGACTTTTGTCCGGGTTTATTGAACAAATACTCCTATGTGCGTCGCGGGTTCGGACCCCAGGCAGTCCGATGATTTTATTTAAGCCATTTGGATACCAGATGGCTTAAATAGAAATGCCTGACCCCACAATAGATATATATTCCTCTACAACGGTTATCGTCAAAGTCTTAAATGGCCTAAGTTGCCGAAAAGACTGTATGAATGTGTGTGAGAATGTGAGTGTGAATGAGAAAAAAAAAAAAAAAAAAAAAAAAAAAAAGAGTAAAGTAGTTTTCAAAAGATTTCAAATGCAAAATGAGAATATACATTTTAAAGAGCATCTAATAAATAATATGATTTTTGAATTTTAATCAAAATCTTTGAAGCGAATTTTGAGAAAATCGAAAAAAAAAACTGAAAAAGTTCATTAGTAAACTACTAGTACTTTTTGGACGATTTTGATTAAAAACTTATTTTCACTCCTCAGGGGAGTGCTTAACTTAAATATAAAATTTCAACCACCTAGCTCAATTCCTTCATGCTTAAAATTGGATATAGACACACAGACAGACCTCAAAACGTATATATCCATCAAAATCTCAACATCGAATTTTTGGCATGAATCCAATACTTTCTCTTTCTATATATTAACATAGGTAAGGGAAAGTAAAAATTTGCTATTTCAATTTAATAATTTTGTTATGTTATGTTAATTGGAAACGGACACAAATGGAGATTTAATTAAGTAAACTCCAAACTAGTTGACAGTAAGCACTGATAATGATTCAGACATCTTCTTGATAGATATTAAATAGCACAAATTTACGGACCTAAATTCATTTAACTATTCAAGATTGTAGGTTTAACGTCTCTCAGATGTTTGCTGAGGAAATTTCCCGAGGGAGAGAAGAGGGTATCTTTTTGCCCTGTAACTCTGGCCAGAAAGACAGACAGACAGACAGATAGAGCCTCGCTGTTGTGTAACTTATTTCCACTCTGATTCAAACTTCAAAGAATATTCATAAATCTTAAAACTTTTTTTTTATAACGCCTCTCACCTGGAAAGAGCTTGATTTATTATGATTCATTTATTTTCTTTTCTTTCATTGTAAATCAATAAAAAGAACAGGGATTAAGGTGTCGAATGGGAAAATTTAACTCTGATACTTCAATGGAAAAAGATACAGAATCAATTTTAATTCATCCTGGGAAAAAGTATTTCTTCAGGAAAGGTGGCTACCCATCTTCAGGTATATAGATGAAATTTCTTTCCATAGACCTTCGCCGTTTAGATAATCCAACTGTTATTTTGCAGTACAGAATTAAACACACCGAGACTTTAAATGGGTTAAACAACCTTTGAAAAAGACAAAATGTTAAGGTGCACGTCTCGGGGTGCTAATTTTGGGAGATTCCAGCGGCCACAATTTTGAACCTATCGACCTCAAATTTTTTTTTAATTACAACTATTTAAAATATCTACAACTTCTAAAAGCCCTTTTTTTGATTTTCAAAAAAATAAATTTTTTTTTTTTGATTAATCGCATTAAATAAAAGATATTTTTAAAAAATTCGCTCTATATCTTATAGATAATTAAATTAGTAATCATTGTGTTAAAAAATAATTAATTTTTTTCCTTAATTAATTACCTGGAATCTTTAAAATGAAATGGAATAAATCCCTTGTATCTCTATGGGAAAAACTAACGCCATCTCTTGCCGTCTCGAGTAACTCGGTAGTCAATGGTGTTCTAACGGCTTTTCGAGACGCGCACCTTAACTAGTAAATAAATTCATCAATCTCTTCTCTTCAGTTTTAGTGTTAGTGTTAGACCTAACACAATGTGGTTACTCTGAGCAGTAACTTTCATGGGAATGAATAGTTCACCAGATCCTACACTTATTGAAGACCGTTCTCGTTGGACAGAAACATGCATCAAATGGCTGTTTGCCATCTTGTAGGGAGGTGGGTTTCGGTTTTCTTCCTCAGGAGAAGGCATCTCAGATAGAGTTGGATAATTTTTTGCCATGAGGTGGATTTGAACTCGAGTTGTTTTCAACTCAGAATTATAAGCTTATCCCCTCGGCTAATCTCCTCGTCAAAATCATCAATAAAAGCTCTGAATTGTATTGCCTTTAATGTTCTATTTTATCTCAGAAATCGATATTTTTAAGTATTATATTTCCTAAGATCAAACTCAGGAGGAAATAGGATGAATTAATTAATGGCGAAACCCCCCCCCCCCCCCCGGATGTTTGCCATCTTGTAGGGAAGCACTTCGTGCATCCAAAACTTTAGGGTTATAATTCTATTATCAGACGAGTGTAATATACATCGCTCCATTTATTATTATATTATGAATTCAATAGATGCATTTGACAATCAAGTATCAATTTACAAATCGGAAGCAACATGAATCAATACTAATGTAAATAGATTTGGTCAAAATGGATAGATAGTAGAGTGGGGGAAATATATATGTCTAGTGAACTTAGTGCATCTGTTCGAGGCTAAAGATATTATCTATTCCGCATTTCAAAAAGTTGCCAATCCATCCCTTTTTCTTCCTTTTAAAATTAATTATTTATACTATTTAATTAAATTTTTGTCAACTTTTTCTATTAAATGATGTTTTAAAAAAAGTCATTATGTTTGGTAGTTACTTAATTATTTGCAATTACGCGAAGTTAACCCATTTTTGTAGAATGATAAAAATGTAATAAATATAAATTTATATTATTGTCACATTTATTGACTTAGATATTCAAATTTCAGTTTTGTAACATAAATAATATTTTTTAATACCATTCCACAAAAAAAAAAAAAAAAAAAAAACTTTCAAATTGCAAAAAAAGATATTCAAAAAAATATGGATAAAAGAACACTGCAATAAAAACTTTTTGAAATATAATGGTATTTTTTAAATTGATAGTCAAGTTTTTAAGTTTTATTCTCAAAATGATTTCTTTATGTGTGTTTAAAGAAAGTAAAACTTAGTTTTTTACTAAAATAAATGTTTTTTTTTTTTCATATTGATGAGAATATTAAATAATTTTCGACTTCATTCTCATAATATCCAGACCTATTTATATATTATTATAATTATTTTTGTTGAAACTAAGTGTGATAATTTTTATTTTGATTTCAATTTTTAAATTAATAAACGGTATTTGGTTTAGCGGATTAATTCACTACACTATAATTTCTCAATCGTCCCAGAAGGGCGAAGTATGTTTTCCTTATATTAAATTAGTTGATTCTAATATTTATTGTATTGTTAATTCACTGAAATATCACACTATAATATAAAGCGTTAGCAGCTGACTTCCTGTCCCTGTGTATGTGCCTATCACGGCGCTGATTGGCTAGAATTACAGGAAGTGGAGCGAGAGAGGGAAATTTAAAATTTAAGTCAGAGAGGGAAATTTGAAAATTTCCAAACAGTGAGCAAGCCTTCGGCGTGCTTTGCCATTGGTGTCTCATATTTGCTTAACTGTTAATAAATAAGTTGTATGGATGGTGGCAAGAAGTCTTAACGGACCAACATTTCGAACACTAAGTTGTAATATAAAAGTTTTTTATAGGGGTCTATTTATTTTCATTAGAAACACATTTTATTGGAGGTGAGGGTGGATGGGAAAAGGGCCAGGTGTTTTATTAATTGCACGGAACTCGTTTATTTCTTCTATTAATATTTAAGCTGCTCTCAAACTCAAAACTTGAATGATAATTTAATAATTTATTTTTAGTAAAATCGGAGGCGATTTATTTTCTAGATTGAATAAACATTATTTTGCAGTGTTTTTATGTATTTCATATTTCAAGCCGTTTTAATTTGGTGTAAGTTATATTTAATTGTTAACCAATATAATTTTAATAAATTTATATAGCTCAGGACGGGAAGCGAGCTAATGACCTCTTGAACACGAAGCGACCTATCTATCCCTTGACAATTCCTCTAATCATTAAACCTAGGCAGGCCTAAACAGGCTTCGTCACTAAAAGTAACGCGAACCTCGAAATATTGTGGTTTCAATTGCACAGACCACACATCTGATCTGATTTGGAGGATATGATTTATTCAATTGGAACCAATATATTTAAAGGCCTGCGTCACTTATGCTGACACAAGTTTTTGCACCGGACATAAAAAGATAAAATTATAATAAGTTTTGGGGGGGGGGGGGGGGGCGCCCCCAGACCCGCCGGGGGGGGGCGATTACTTATATATTGTAATTAATTACTTATTAACGAATAATTTTATAATGTGCTCAATAAAGACTTAATGGTTTATAATCTATAAACAAGCGATATAGAAATTTTATAAGTATAATATATGCAGATATAAAATTAATGCATAAGAACTTTTAAAAGAGTAGTTGAAGCAAATTTTAGAACCTTGGTTTTAAGAGATAGCTAGCAAGCTAGCTACTCATTATTTTTGATTAACCATTAACCCATCTCCAGTTGTTAGTCAAAAGATAATTCATCTCTACCAAACTATTATTATACACATGTATAAATTAAAAAAAAGACATGCCTAACTAGTACATTGGTAGAGATTTATTTTGAGTGCTAGTACAACACTTATCTCAATTTCCTAATATCAACTTAATTTGTATAAAACAATATTATTTTACTTTATTTTAGTAAATATCTAATAAATAAATAAAAGGCATTCAAAAAAGAAAGGACACTTGATTCTTCTTTCCAATTAAAAATGTTTTTAATTAAAATTTATTAGTTTAGGATTAAGTTACCAATTTTTTTTTTAATGTCAAGCTCTAGCTTCTAGAAATATTTATATAGGGCATACCAAAAAATCTGGTGTGTGACTGACCGCAGCGCACACAACTTCTTCCTCTTATCTTCGACATTCGAAAATTTTGAAATGTACAGTGAACGCCAAAGTTAAGTCCCACCCATGCGTTTTCTACTTGTGATTATTTCATTGTTTTTATAAAAGAAAATGAAAATCTTTATTGGGAAATATTCTAGGTTTGAACCCTGAAAGTTTCCATTAAAAAATATATAATATTTTTTTTAAAAACAATGAAATCATCACAAGTAGAAAACGCATGGGTGGGATTTAATATTGTCACTCACTGTACAGTCACATCAGATTTTTTTGTTTGGGGGGGGGGTGGAGGTGTATTTAATTTCCGATTATAATAAGACCAAAGAGTTAAAATTTTATATTCGTTTACCTTAACTAATTGAAAAAATTAAGTTGCACATCGGGACGTTCCAAGTTCAGGCAGACAGATAAATTTTGTGAGATCCAATTTATTAGACTCAATGGGCTTCAAACCTTGAATATCCATCAAATCTCAAAATCGAATTTTCGACATGATTGAAATACTTTCTATATATTTCATATATAGGGAAAGAGAAAGTAAAAATATACTATATAAATATTAATAAAAGCATATCCCTCTTTTGTCAAGTTTTAATTTATTAAAAAAAGTTCCATTTTTTTCTTATAACGAGAAAACTGTTTAAAGATGATTCACATATTTTTTTTTTTTTTTTTTATTTGTCATTAAAAAGCAAATGAGTAGCTTAAACTTCCTCCTACTTATCTCTCTTTCTCTCTACTCGACAAGATATTAAAAATCTCATAAAATTTGAAAGTTTATAATGACATTTGAATGTTATAATAGACTGGGAGAGAGAAATACGCCACTTCCTATCTCTCATGAATTTGATAACCAATTTAGGAGAGAATTCAGTGCACAAAACAAAGCCATATTAAATTAAGCCTATTATAAAATTCTAATATCAAACAATTTTATTACGAATATAAAATAGTATTAAAATTAATGACCATAAGGCTATTTTTCAAACCAAAATTAGCTTTTTTTTATTATTATTATTATTATTATATGTGCATGGCTCTTAAAATTCTAGAATATGAATCTCTTTTGATTTTTAAAGAGTTAATTAAATTTCACCATTGGACATATTTTTTTTTCTTTTAAAAATTTCTCAGTTTGATATTTAATTATTTTCCCTTAAAGAAAAATTTTTAAAATAATTTAATGCAGGGAATGAGAAACCTTTTGTTTAGGAATTATGCAAAATTCTCAAAAACTTTCTAAAAGTGAAGAAATTTATAGATTTACAAAAGATTACAAAATACATTAAAGAATGAGATGAAATTCTTTAATCTCTGAAGATTTCATTGAATAAATTAATGTTTAGTTTCTGGAAGTTAGGCAACCAAAATGGCTAATAGCCATTTCGGTTGCCTAACTTTCAGGAGTAGCCATAACTAAACCGAGAGATTAAAGATAGTGACATCTTCACTATTGTTAATCTTATTATATTTATTTAAATCAATAAGTGATATATGACTTTAAAAAATACTCGATACTTACTGGTATCGATTCTTTTCAGGATAGGCGAAAAGGAGAAGGAAATCCGCAGCTAGTTGTATTTAGTTATATGTATATATTTAGTTTGTATGGAGTTATTTTATTCCCACCATTTTGACGTTTCGATTGCGGTTGGGAACATCCTCAGAAGAGGTGGGGATCGAAACTTCAACGTGGTGGGAATAAAATAATGAAATACAACTATCTGCGGATTTTCTTCTCTTTTTCACCTATCCTGATTCAACTAAGAGCTACGTATCGATTCTTTTCTTCCAATACTTTATTAGTATCGATACTTCCTATAGATACGATACTAACAAGTTACTATCAATATTTTATTTTCGATACCACATCCCTACCCCTAAAAGAATTTTTTTTTCTAATTTACATTTTATTTTTTTAAAATAATTTAACCAATTTTTTTTCATTTATTTTTAAATTTTGTATGAGGTTTTATTCCAATTATTCAGAGTTATTTATTATTTTATTTTAAATCTTTATAATGCTTGATCAAAAGAGCTCTTATGGCTTGTATTAATAAATTTATATTTGTAAGTTACTATAACTGGCAGCCAACATGTAATCCTCTTATAATATAGAATGAACAATCCAACAATTAATTACATTATTATATTCCTATTATTCCTGAGAGAATTGACTTAAATAAATACCATTTACATTTAATATGTTATAATTGAATACTTGTTTACAATTTTTTTGCCTTGAAATAATAAAATGATGTTCTCAAATAAAGGGAATTGAATAAACCGCTCCAGGTCTGTTGTGAATATTGTATGGGAATCTGATTGAAAACATCATAATTATATCATAAAATATTATTCTTTTGGTGATCGATTTCGTATTATAATCATGGCTGGGGTGTGGGCAGAAGAATATGCCGACACCAACACCGAGAAAATTAAAGAGGGATTTAGAGTTTTTGTAGTTAAAATACCATATTTTTTTATGCCAACAACGACACCTTAAATTTGTCTTCACCGACACCCCAACCCTCCTTATAATTCGTATTCAAATAGAACGCTGGCCTGATGATGTCGCTATAAGACGACATAAGAACTAGTTTTAATCTTTTATGATACAATTCTGTTGTTATTAATCACACCTCTTTCTTTTTTATCAAAGCTAGCTAATATCTGCTTTTATTTATTGAGAAATCCTATTTTATCAAATTATAACCAGGAAACTGCTGTTCGAGCAAGAGCAGAATGTTTTTCTTGGACGCTCTTCTTCTTTCTTCGCCTTTATTATTCTTGGACGCATCTCTCTAAAATTAATACCGTATTTCATCAATTTTAAGACGCCATCGAATCTAAGACGCAGTCTAGTTTTTGAGAAAATATGTTGAGAATTATGGAAATCTTTGAGAAAAATCATTGATAGCGATTGTAAGATCGATTCTAAGAAGCACCGCATTTTGGAAAGATTATTTTTGAAAAAAAAAGTGCGTCTTAGAATCGATGAAATACGGTAGACCGAAATAAAACTATGAAAAAAATAAAATAACATATAAATAATTACATTTTATTTTTTTATACGTAGAGTACGTAATAATAGCAAATGAATTTATAACCTAATGGGATTGTGAGGTTAGGGTGGTGCAATGCACCCGTGTCTAAAACGCAATTGTTTAGTTGTGTAATATTTATTAATCGAGGGTAGTACCAAATGAGAAAATGGAGCTATATTTTTTCCTTTATATATTTACTTTATTGTGCAGCTGACGTTTCGGTTCTATTTTGGAACCATCTTCAGAGCTGAAAAAAGTCATTATAAAGGTCAAATGGATTGGATACATTATTAGAACCATACAATTGTATTTTCGACAAAATATGGGATTATACAATTTAGACCTATATTAATTCTATTGAATATGGAAAGATTTATTTGTATTGAGGTCAAGGTAGAGGTGGATTATTAAAAACAATATTTATTATATTATTTTTATTTTATTTTTGGCTGCGACAGTAGTTAACAGTTTCGATGGCATCCCACCTTCATCTTCAGGCCTAAAAAATAAATGAGAATACAGAAAATGTACAATTTATTTTTCTCTCTCTAGGAACTACAGTAGTTATTTTTTTTAATATAGAGTGTGTGTATATTAGGGTGGTTGCAAGGTATAAGGGGAGAAAATTTTTTTGGCTGTATTTTCGGCGGGAACCTCTTAAAAGTTGACAATTGGTGTAAAAAGTAGATTGTGAAAGTTTGAGCTCGATCGGATAACGATAAGACCTGCCTCATCGGCCCTAAAGTTCATCGATTCCCCTAAATTTGACTATTAACATCTGTAACTCCTAGACGGTTAGTCCAACAAAAAATGTTCATCAGTAATTTTTTGAAGAGCATTAAATTTACTAAAAAAAAGTCCTCTAACATTCTTTAGTAAAACCAACGGTTTTCATGGTATGGGCAAAAAATCGAATATGGTTAAGAGGCACATCACTTTGATTTTCAAATAACACTAATAGGGGTAATGAAATTTTTTTTCGAGTTCCGAAATAATTTCATCAGATTCTTAAGTAAAATGACCTCCTGAATCCAAATATGACCTCCGTTTTCCCCCACCCCGTACCGTTTTTTGGGGGGGGAGCCCCCTACTTATGTTATTTCCACCTCTTTTCGTTAATCGAAGGGCCATGAATTAAAGGGGGGGTTTTTTTTAGAAAAGTGAAAAGTTTAAAAACATTCACGATCGCTAACTTTTTTTCCCCGCCTCTTTATTATTATTTTTTTTTTGTTCATCTAAATATCTCGCGGCACCCCTTAGCCATTCTCGCGGGACCCTTGGGTGCCTGGACACACCGGTTGGGAACCACTGATCTAAAGTATTATCAAAAAAAGGAAAAGCAACCTGCTCTTGGTTTAAATACCACAAATGATTTCGAAGTTTAGACAATGCTACCCTTGATATGTCTCCATCAAGTTTTACTAAACTTCAGGCCCGTTGAGGCAGGTCTTAGGGTTATTCGATCACGCTCATCCTTTCCCTATCTCACTTTTACATAATTTGGCAACTTTCTAGAGGTTCCCGCCAAAGATATTCGGACATCAATTTCTTGCGACCACCCTAGTGTATACCCTATATATAACAAGGGTGGCCAAGTCCGAGCCATTTTTCAAAATTTGAAATTTTTCGCGAGCCGCAATTAAATACGCATTTAAAAGGTATTAAAAAAATTTTTAATATTTATTGAAAACATATAAATAAAAGTACAAAATATGTGTATTGAATTTAAATATCAAAAATTAAACACATATATTTTACTTCTCTTGATAATTCTTTAAAATTTGGTGAATAATTGGGGACAGCACTTCTCAGTAACATTTATCGAGAGCCACAAATAATCTTTTGTATGCCTGATCAACGCACTGCGTACGTACCGGTATATATTTTTATTATATATCAAGAAGGTTCTAATAATGTCTAAAATCCACTATGACACATTTTGCCAGCTCTGAAGATGATTTCAACATAGAACCGAAACGTCAGCTGTATAAATAAAAGAAATATATAAAGGAAAAAATATAGATCCTTGTCTAAGTTAGTCCTCCAAAAACAAAATAATATCTGAAAAAGCTTATTTCCCCTTGGGGTGGCAAATTCAAAAATTTTCAGATAATTTTAGATGTCCAGACAAGAGAATTCAACTATTCTTTCTTTATAGGTTAAAATTTAGAATTTATATAAATTACTTTCTAAAATAATTAAAATGTTAGTAAAGTAATATATTAAATGTAATATAGCAATTTTTTTCTTTTACCCCATCTATTTTTAAACTCGTTTCTAATTATGTGACAATGTAATAAAACTTTTGGAAAATTTATTCTCGTATCGACTGTTGTTCAAATGTTATTTTTACAAATAGCCGATGAGTTAATTTAAAAATTTAGATTGGCTTGTTTTTTTTTTTCATCCATTCACCCCTGTTTGACGGTTGGAAAATGAATAATGGTGCACCCCGAATAAACCGGACCCCTTCTCCCTCTCCCTCTCTCACTCTCTTTAGCCTCTATATCGACGACACTTTCTGCAAATATCGTTCGCTCTCTCTGATGGTCCATTCGCCTCTCGAGTGTTTTATCTTGCCCTGAACACGCCCCATCATTGCCGAAGCCATTTCAGAGTTAATTAAATCTAACTTTTCTATCAAAACCTTAAAAGCAAGACTTATCGGCCCCGGCGATAAAGGCTTCTAATTAAAGATCGGCATAGGCACAGTAAAAATGTAAATAAAAAGGGCTAATTAAGGACAAAATGCCGGTGATGTAAGCGTTATTAATTTTTTTTTTTTTTTTTTTTGTTAATTCGCAGATGGTGGATGATGATAGGTAAACGAAGACTGTCCCTATTCAAAATTTAATATTTCATTCTTTAATAAAAGACGAAATTCATAAGAATTTTTAAGATCCTCTAAACTCTCTATGATATAATTATATATAAACCTTTCGTTTAATTTTATTTTCATCTTATACAGATTTATTAACTTATAAAATAAACAAAGGGAGGAAATATATTATTAAAAAAAAATAATAATAAAAGCTTCTAAAATATTTATTTTTCATATTTATTAAAAATAATATTATATCAGATTAGGTCTATATACTTTAGAGTTTATGAATATTCATTTTTAATTTCGAAAAATCCTCAGTAAATTGATTCATTGATTCGACATTTGAAAAATTAGACAATATGTATTTTTTTTTTTTTTTTTGAAATTCCTATCGGAATCCCCGTTTATTTACCCGAGGTGCTTACATGCTCGAAGACACACACCTCAAACCCAACCGGCCTCTGGCCGTAGCCATCTACCGGCACCCCGTGAAGTTACATCATCTCCTATCTCTAACTCCTCCTCCTGCGTTCGTTTCTAGCTAGTGAACTAATCCTTATTTCTGGTTCCATCCGGTTCCTTTTATCCAACCTCTTCTATGCTATGGAGGATGTCCTAGTTTGAGGAGGGACTCCCTCAGCACCGGCGTGTAGCCTACTCCTTTCGAAGAATGCAGCACTGAGAGGGAACCTTCTTTACGTCCCTTCCACAGGACGGGAGGTCACAGCAACTCCCTCTCCTCGTAGAGTTTCCTGGGGGCTATTGTGGTGAGATCCAATATTCCAATCCAGTGCCTGCTTGAGGATTTGTTTACATTAAATAAATATTTTTATTTAATGAAAAATGCCGCACGCCCAGGGTTTGAACAGGGATCTTCTTTGTAGAAGCCGTCACCCTAGCTCACTACACCAGCGAGCCCCCTGAAAAATTAGACAATATAGACTTAAAAAATTTTAAGAATATATTTTTCTGGCTATATCAAAGGGTGCAAGAAGGGGGGTCAAAAGTTCTAGTCAAGAATTTTTATGCCTATTAATGGAACCATTGTTTTATTAAAATTGGAGATAGTCTATATTAAATATAAATATATAGGCCTAGCTAAAGGCCTACATACACTCTAAACATCCCTTCAGATGTTCACACACTAAAGTAAGTTTTCTGATTGGCTAAAGGTGGGACGATCTTCACGCCATTTCTTGCCAATAATTTTCGAACTATTTTAGATTTCCCTTAAACCCTGCAATTGATATATTTATTTCATTTGCTCCTGGGTTTTAACATGTCCATTATTGGCCTACATTAAAAATCTAAGTTTTTATATAATAATTGAATAAATAAATTTCAAATTCCACAGAAAATAGACAAACGGGCTCAATATCATTTGTGTAAATCGAGCAAATTAATCAAAATTCTTCTGTAATTCAATTAATTCCTACTTAAATTGTTATTAAATCTCGAAAATTGTTGAAAAGCCGATAGATTAATTCATTTCTATTCCATTTATTATTACTTTCTCTTACCTATGTATATATGTAATATATATATAGAGAGAAAGTATTGGTTTCATGTCAAAAATTCGATGTCGAGATTTTGATGGATCTTCACGTTTTGAGGTCCCCTGAATCCAAAAAAGTGGTTTTCGCGACATGGTCTGTCTGTGGGTGGGTGGGTGGGTGGGTGGGTGGGTGGGTGGGTGGGTGTGTGGGTGGGTGGGTGGGTGGGTGTGTGTGTCTGTGTTCACTTTTAAGCATGAAGGAATTGAGCTATGAGGCTGAAATTTTATATATAAGTTAAACACCCCCGGACCGGAAAATAAGCTTTTAATCAAAATCGGCCAAAGAGTACTAGTACTTTACTGATGTACTTTTTCAGTTTTTTTCGATTTTCTCAAAATTCGCTCTAACGATTTTGATTAAAATTCAAAAAATCAATTATTTTTTAGATGCTCTTTCAAATGTATATTCTCGTTTTGCCCTCAAAATTGTTTGAAGCACACTTTACTCTTGTGCTTCAAAGGAAAGATAGGAGAAATGGTTGCCATGGTAACAAAATATAAATATTTTCCCATACTTATAAATTTTACATCTGAATTCAAATATTCCCTACTGCCGGGAACTAAATACATGTCGACACAAAAAATCTGGTGTGACAAGCACAGTACACAACTTTCGATTACCGAAGGTAAGAGAAAGTTGTGTGCTGTGCGACAGTCACACCAGATTTTTTTATTTGCTATCATCGTACCTTAAAAATATGGTACGTATTTTGTTTAATATAAAAAGTAATTTTGTTTTTTTTTTTTACATAAAAAAATTATTTTTTATTATTAAACTTGGCCTTTTTCAATTTCTTTTATGTTTTTATTTAAGGGATAGAGAAATAGAGATTCTCATCCCCTTTCTTACATAGGAGAAAAGGAGTTGCCTTAACAAAAATCTGCAGGCGATCGCTATTTTTATGCCGACTGTCCAACGAATGGTTTTATTTCGATTAGCCCCTTTCTAGGAAAGGGTTTATAAATGTTTAAATGAATTGAAAATCCCCATTGAAAATTCATTGAAAATGAATAACATTTTTTATTTATTTAAATAACAATTATAGCGCAAAAAATTTTTAAAATAGAAATTAAATTTCAAAAATAAAAAAAGAGCTAATATTTGAGAAGAGATAATTCACATTTGGACATTGGTAGACACTAGGAACCGACCGAATATTCGGTTTCGGTTACGGTTTCGGCCAAAAATCATGGTTTCGGCCGTAGTTTCGGTTTCGGCCAAAAAGTAGCCGAACCTTTCGGCCGGCCGAAACCAGAGTCTGAAAAAAATGGGATGAGACTCGCATGCAGAAAAAAAAAAAAAAGGTCAAATAATTTGCACTTGAGGGAGAAAAAAAATTTAGTCTCCCTAAAAAAAAAGGTAAAATGATTTTCACGGGAGGGAAAAAAATTCAAAAAAAAAAAAAAGGTAAAATGAAAAAATGAAAAAAATTTTTTATAGGAAAGTTTCGGTTTCGGTTACGGTTTCGGCCGAAACTAAGGTTGAGGCCGAATATTCGGTTTCGGCTGAAAATCTTGTTTCGGTCGGACCCTAGTAGACACGAATCTAAGATTATTATGCCATTTATTTATTTACTAGTCGCAAAGCCCACCTTCGGCGGGCTTTCCGCCTAGCCAGGGGGCTGCGCCCCCTGGACCCCTTGCTCGCCTTCGGCGAGCAAGTTTATTCCCAATTTGGGATATTTCTTGTTGCAATGCAAGTGTTAAGGAAGGATCTTATATTCAAGCGAGGCGAGGGTACCTATTGGGAACAGCACAAAAGGGTCTGTTTATGACTGTTTAAAGGGTCAGTCACCTGCGTCCTCTCTTCGTTTTTCAACTGCTGCGTAGCCCCCACCCCCAGCCCATAGTCAGGTAGGAAGCTGGTTCTCAGAGCATAAAGGACGCTCTCTAATTTCCTAGCCAACTTGTTGATTTTGTGTTTCCATATTGAAGAAATTTGATTATAATTAATTTTCCAAAACATTTAAGAGATTCAAATTATTACTACGTTACTCCCAGAGCCATGTACTATATGTGTACTTAATTTCAAATGGATTCATTGAAAATTGTGGATTTCTATAGAACATATACATTAGGGTGCCACTTATTATAAGAGGTCAAAATTTTTTTTTTCAAATTTTGACAAGTGCCGGAGCGGAATTTTGTTCCTTTGAATGTTAAAAGGTTGTCAGCCAAATTTGAGCTAAATTGAAGGGTGTTAACACGTGGCGCTCGTCTCTTAAAGTTTTCAGTGATCTCCCTCTTAAGGGATATTGAGTTTCTATTAAGTGATTTTAAATTTTACTGTATATTATATTAAAACTAGTGACTTTCTTTATTAAAGTGATCATAGGTTTCAAAACGGGGGGAGGGGATGTGCCCTTGCCCCTCTGGGGACAGAGGGAGGGGGGGGGGGAAGCAGAAATCATATATTTATTAATGAATAAGAAAAACAACCAAAACCAAAACAAAATCATTTTTTTTATTTTTAGCTTTATTAAGTATCAATGTCGACGTTTCTGCCGATTTTTCTGACCTTCAGGACTTACCGTTTACAATGTTTACTTCGAGCTTAAAGGAGGCTCTTGGCAACTCCTAACATATTATTAGTGTGAACATTCGTCGTTGCCAAGAGCCTCCTTTAAGCTCGAAGTAAACATTGTATATGTCTTGAAGAAGACCAAAAATATCTGCCGAAACATCGACATTGATACTTAATAAATCTAAAAATAAAAAAATTTCTTTTGTTTTGCTTTTGGCTGCCTTTTCTCTTATTCATTAATCATAAGTCACATTCAGCCACTACTCTTTGCAATTTATTAAAAAACAAACCAAATTTTAATAATTCTCTATTTATTTTATTGGCCAATATTAAGACGTGGCGCTCTTGCCCTATTTTTTTTAAATATCATAACTTATAGCGATTGAAATCACTTTTTTCGTTTTGGGTAATAATATATGTGCTTGTAGCCCTCGGGGCATGGCGTAGAGGTTAGCGTGCTAACCTCATATACCAAACGTCGCGGGTTCGGACCCCAGGCAGTCCGATGATTTTATTTAAGCCAATTGGATACCAAATGGCTTAAATAAGAATGCCTGGACCCCATATATGTATATTTATTAATAACGGATATCGTAAAAAGTCTTATATGGCCTAAGTTGCCGAAAAGACTGTATGAATGTGTGTGTGAGTGTGAGTGTGAATGAGAAAAAAAGTGTGAATGTTTAAAAAAAAAAAATATGTGCTTGTAATTTTATTTTAATGTTGACTAGCCATAATTTGAAAATTTAAATACTAAATATCTTTTTTACATAGGCATAACTTAAATATAAACGAACATTATAATGAAAAGTTACACATTCTACGTGAATGTTTTTTGTAACACTTATCTTGTGGGCCTAGGATATTTTGGCGGGTATTCTTGGACTGTCTGTAACAAATAAAAACACAAATGTATTTAGAAGGTTATTAATCATGCCAATTTCGGAAAATATAAAATGTAGCCTAAGTCATATGCACTAAAAATTGCTTTTGATCCTCATCCAGTGTAATTTTATCGTTGAAATCCTCTATTAGTTTGATACCCCTTTCTGTCGGATCATTCACAACCTTCAGTTCTTTCAAGAGATGTTTTCCTTTTTGGTATCCTAGAGAAGTAATCCATTTTGATGGGTGAAAATGCAAAAAATTTCCTATTTCACATCTACGTAATAAATTTAGAGAATTTTTACTTGCTAATTTTAGCAAAATTTCTTCATTAGAACTTTGTAAAAATTGGGAAACATCTTCTTTTCTAAGTGGCAATTTCTTAAAATCGCCTATCTTTTCACCTTGTTGTTCGTAATCTACATCCATTTCCGCTAATAATTTTTGAGCTATCTTTAATTTGGTGTCCTCTGTAATTGAATCTGTAATTAGGAAAACATCTCTTGAAAGAACTGAAGGTTGTGAATGATCCGACAGAAAGGGGTATCAAACTAATAGAGGATTTCAACGATAAAATTACACTGGATGAGGATCAAAAGCAATTTTTAGTGCAGGTGACTTAGGCTACATTTTATATTATCTGAAATTGGCATGATTAATAACCTTATATATACATTTGTGTTTTTATTTGTTACAGACAGTCCAAGAATACCCGCGAAAATATCCTAGGCCGACAAGAGAAGTCTTACAAAAAACATTCACTTAGAATATGTAAATTTTCATTATAATGTTCGTTTATATTTAAGTTATGCCTATGTAAAAAAGATATTTAGTATTTAAATTTTCAAATTATGGCCAGTCAACATTAAAATAAAATTACAAGCACATATATTATTACCCAAAACGAAAAAAGTGATTTTAATGATATTTAAAAAAAATAGGGCAAGAGCGCCACGTCTTAATATTATTATTTTGAGCTAATATTTTATAGGACTTACTTTTGGATATAATGGAACGAAATTCCGCCCGGCACTACTCCATAAAAGAAAATTGAAAAATAAGTGGCACCCTAATATACATACATATTTACATACATACATACATTTTTCCCATTTCATTTTTATATATATAGATTGATTTAAAAAAACATTCATCGGACCGCCTGGGATCCGAACCGGCACCCTTTGACTTTTATAGGTTTTCAATATTGACACTTGTCAACATCTCAAACCCACTAAGGAGGGGTTCTTGAAAGTAGCAATTAAAACGCACACATTGTTAGAACCTAAAATGCTAGACTGCTAGTTTTCCCATTAATTAAGCAAAGTGAATTTAGGAAGAAGAAGAAGAAGAGGAAAAGGAAGAAGAAGTGCTTTTGAAAAGGCTTGGATGATTTATTTTCTGTCCGCTTTTGTGTGCAGAATAGCTTCAATATTCCATCTAGGAACAGACAGAAACACCTCGAAGGTGAATCGCTACTGCTGCTGACGAGACAACTTTTAACGACATCGATTTCTCTTAACGAATTTGTAACAAGAAATAAGTTTTTTCTCTCTCTCTCTCTCTCTCTCTTCGAAAGAGAGTAGGAAAAGTAAATAGAAAATATCTTGATCATCTTGCTGGCTTTTTGGGAGTGGATTACGAAGGAGATTAATGATCCTCTTCTCTTGGATGCATTTCCAAGTGAATATCTAAAAATTAAAAAAAAAAAAAATTACTCCAGGGAAATGGTGTTCTAACTTTATTAATGTTCGGCAGCATATTTTTTAAAGGATTGTGTCAAACATGGCATTTAAAATAAAAAATAAATTGAATAAATTTGAATTTCATACAAATATGAGGAAGATTGTAGAGTCAATATAAAATAAAATTTTCTAAAACTTGATTTGGTGAAAAAATAAAAAAAAATCTGGTGTGACTGGCGCACAGCTTTCTCTTACCTTCGGTAATCGAAAGTTGTGTTCTGTGCTTGCCACACTAGATTTTTTGTGTCGACATGTATTTAGTTTCCGACAGTACGTTACATTCGATTTTCAAGATGTAAAATTTATATGTGAAAATATTTATATTTTGTTGCCATGGCAACCATTTCTATTGAGTACAAGAGTAAAGTGGTCTTCAGAAGATTTCAATGGTTGAGTGTGGAAATGAAGAAATAAAGGAATATGGACTGTTGAACTTGAGAAAAAAATATATAAATTTTTTCGCCTCTACCTGGGGCAAATAAACCTATTTCATTTTTATTAAAACAATTTAAAACAGTCGTCATATATAAAATTTTAAATTTCTAATTTAAAATACTGTATGATTTTCCAATAGAAATCCAATATATTTTACAAATTTTATTTCTAAGGAATATCATCAATTTTATATAAGATTGTAGTGAATTGGTATGCGAGACTTGGCCTCTAGCCTTTTTATTTATCCCTGGAAATATTACGTGGCTTATCAAACTATCTGTTGAAAGAGATGAATTTTTAAATAAAAAAATATTTATTTTAGGATTTAATCTATTCGTCACTCTCTTTCTTTAAAAGATACATTCTGAATACTTATCTAAAGGTCAATGTAAATTCTATTAATCAAAAAGGGAAAGTTTTGGGAATATCAATTTTATTTTCACACACCTATTTAATGCATAGTAGGGCTATAACTAAAATATTTAGTAAATAAGAAATTATAAGCTTATACATAATATTTAAGATATATATTATTTAATTTTAAACTGGTAACCGTTGGCTCTAGTTGAAACATTATGATTAAAAATAGGGGAATTAAATCTAAGATAACACGAGGTTTTTGTTTCAATAATTTGTTTAACACTTTATAC
>JAKCPI010011039.1:0-21125 GCA_023213315.1 Euborellia annulipes | reverse complement strand
CATACGATGGATATTCTTGATAAATATTTTTTACCTAAGTCTAATCCAATTTTTGAAAGACATTTACTGAGAAGGATGCGACAAACTCATGATGAATCCACGGACAATTTCATAAAAGAGATTGAGAGAACAAATCGCTAAATGTGATTTCCAAAACTCTACCAAGGAAGAGATCGAAGAAAATGCTATATGCGATCAAGTGGTAGAGGGATGTTTTTCTGAAGAGTTAAGGAAGAAGTTACTAGAGAAAACCAGCTTAAACGTTGGAAAGATTGGGAACATTGCTCGTACTTTTAAAATGGTAAATTTTCAATCGGAGGTTTTTAAGAATAATAAGATATCTACTGAAGCTGGAACAGAGGTCAATAAGGTTTCTAAAGGGAAAGATTTTAAAAAGAATATGGCTAAATGTTTTCGTTGTGGAAGTGTTAAGCATTTGGCTAATCACCCTGATTGTCCCGCAAAGAATAAGAAATGTGAGAGTTGTGATCGTTTAGGCCATTTTTCAAAATGTTGTAAATGGAAGAAAGAACAATCTAATAAATTAAGGAAAAAGAAAACGTTTCAACTTCAAGAAGATGAAGGGGTGAGTTCAGTTTCAAGTGAGGAAGTTAATTCAGTTTCAAGTGACGAAATTTTTTGTCTTAACGCTAATGAGTATGCTAGGAGTCTGGATAAGAATAATAGTGATAGTGATCTTGTTGAATGTGATGTTGGTGGGGTGAAAATTAAATTTTTAATTGATTGAGGTTCATCTTGTAATGTAATAAATGGTAAGGTTTGGGGTCGATTGAAGATGGAAAATATTCAAACTATTTCTCGCTCTTCACAGTCAGATAAGAAGTTATTCCCTTATGAAAGCTCTAAGCCCTTGAAGGTTTTGGGGGAGTTCCGAACCTTTATTTCTGTTGGCAAAGAGATGACTTATACCATTATCGATCAAATGGCTTATGATGTAATTATAGGAAGGGACGGTTTAGAGGAAATGGAGGCAATTATCGATTATTCTGCGAAATGTATTTATTTGGGAAAGGAGCAGAGGACGATATACCATTGGCCCACGTTGCAAAAACCCTCAAAGGAAAAAGCTTCAATTAAAAAGGAGGACATATACGTTGACGAAACGTTGGGAAGAGAAAAAGAAGAAGAATTATTTAAAATCCTTCAGATCTGTTTAGGAACGAGTTGGGATAGGCGAAAACAATTTGTCATGAAATCAAGGTAAAGGAAACGACGCCTATAAAATTGGATTTGTATTCCTATTCACCCGAAAAAAGGAAATTTATAGAGGAAGAAGTAGAACGGCTAGAAAACTTACAGTTGATCCGGAAAAGTAAATCAGCCTGGAGAGCACCGATCGTAGTGACAAAGAAGAAAAATGGAAAGTTTTGGTTTTGTGTCGACTATCGACGATTAAATGCCCGGACGATAGACGACGCTTATCCTATTGCCCATTTGAGCAAGATAATAAAAGAAATTGGGAAAGCTCAGTTTTTTCAACTTTAGATATGAACTCCGGCTACTAGCAAATCCCGATGAAAAAAGAAAGTAAACATCTGACCGCATTTGGAACTCCCAGTGGTCTATATGAATTCAATGTCATGCCTTTTGGGTTGAAGAACGCTCCAGCGACATTCCAAAGAATGATGGAAAAAGTGTTAAAAGGCTTTATCAACACGTTGTGTTTTGTCTATTTGGACGATGTAATTATATTTTCAAAAACCTGGGAGGAACACAAAGTATCGATACAGAGAGTTTTTGAAAGGTTTAGACTATTTGGGTTAACGTGTAATCTAGAAAAATGTAACTTTGCGAAGAGAGAACTTGAATATTTAGGACACCTGGTGGAAGCAGAAGGAAACAAAGTGAAGAAGAAGCGGCTTAAGGAAATAGAAGCTTTTGAACGCCCGAAAAATCTAAAAGAGCTTAGAAGATTTTTGGGAATTTGTAACTGGCACTCAGAATTTATTCCGGGATTTTCAATCCATGCTCGCCGTTGACAGATTTATTAAAACGTAACAGGAAATGGCAATGGGCGGAGAAAGAAGTGAAAGCGGTGGAGAAAATTAAGGAACTTTTAAAGGAAAATAAATATTTATCGAGACCGGATTACGACGAACCGTTTTACTTACAAACGGATGCCTGCGAAAGAGGAGTGGGAGCAGTACTCTACTCTCTCAATGTGACGAGATCACCAAAAAGAGGAAAATTATCTCATATGCAAGCGCCAAGCTTTCGGAGCGCCAAAGGAAATATCATATAAATGAAAAGGAATGTTTAGCAATCATATGGGCTATCAAAGGATTTAGACCATACTTAGAGTCGAAACCATTTTAATTGCAAACGGATAATAAGGCTTTAACTTGGCTAAATAAAATGAGGGATATAAATTCAAAACTCACTCGTTGGGCTTTGTTATTACAGGAATTTAATTTTAAAGTCACTTTTTGTAGGGGTCAAGAAAATTTGCTAGCGGATTCGTTATCCAGATTTCCAGGGGATGACGAGATCGAAATAGCGGAAGAGGAGGAAGAAGAGTTGATGCGGATATGGGTCAAAGAAGACACGTTGATTATAGAAGTCGTAGAAGGCAAGGAAAGAATTATGCAAATAACGAAAAGAGAGGGACAAGATTCCGACACCGAACTATTCGGGGAATGGGGAAAGTTGCCAGAGGAACAGGAAAAAGATAGCAAATTAAGGGTTATAATCGGGAAGCTAAAGAGCAAACTAGAAGTAAAAGGGACCTGATAATATGAGGTACATGGTGATAGATGGAGTGCTATGTGTCACGAGCGGCGAAAAGGATACCAGTGCAAAAATAGTCATTCCTAACACGTGGGTTAAAAGGGTACTTTCCAGATATCACGACGACCCTACAGCTGGACATCCCGGACAGGAGGAAACCCGACGGGCCATTCAGCAACGGTTTTATTGGGAAGGACTATACACCGAGGTGAACGTAAGATCCTGTCTGATATGTCAAGCAACCAAGCCATTGAATAAAGCAACCGCCGACCGAATGCGACCTCGGAGACCTACATCGGTTTGGGAAACCCTTAGCCTCGACCTCATGGGCCCGTACCCAAGGTCGAACTCTGGAAAAAACATCTCTTGACGATCGTCGACGGTTTCAGAAAATGGTTAGAAGCATTTCCCTTACCAAGCGTAACGGCTAAAAGAGTAGAAGAAACTCTTGAAAGGGAAGTCTTTTCCAGGTTTGGATATCCGAGAGTTATCATTACGGATAATGACACGATCTTTAAATCCAGATCCTGGAACGAAGCCTGTAACAGATGCGATGCCTGGACAACACCCGCGTACCACCCCAGAGCGAACTCAGTAGAAAGGTACAATTTTGAAATAAAAAAACAATTAAGAACGGTCCTCGGCTCGAACCAACGACTCTGGGATAGGAGCATCCCTTAGATTTTAAACAATCTGAGGGACCGGAGAAATAGCACAACAGGATTCACCTCGGCTGAACTGATGTTTGGGAGGAAGTTGAAAAGGCCAGGAGATTGGCTCTTGGTTCAGAACGAGAAGAGGGACCCAATTAGCGAGGGATACAAAAAGTCAGTGGACGGGCAAAAGGAGCAGAAGCAAGTGGTGGAGAACAACTGGAAGAAGTATGCAGGGAGGGTCTTTAAGAGGAATAAGGAATCTTAATTCTCAACTTTTCCGGGTAAAGGGGAAAGGGTGTGGAGAAAAAATCACACGCAGCTCAACCAGGCAAAGGGAATTTGTTCCGGTCTACTCAAACCCTGGACGGGTCCATTTTCGATAAAGGACAAAGTATCGGAGATGGTGGTGGTACTGAGTAATGGGGCGAAATGTCACGTCACGGATCTGAAACATGCTCATGTCTAAGAAGGGGGAGGGGCGTGTGGCAGGGCTAAGAGTACAGAGAAAGTGTTGTTTTGGGGTCAAAGAAAAGAAAAAAGAAAAGAGAAGAATGTAAAGAAAAAGAAGTTTTTTTGCTTTGATTTTTTTGTTATGTTTTTTTTGTTTATTAGAAAAAAAAGAAATAAAAAAAGGATTTTCCTCTTCAATTCCTGTTGAGTTATTACTATTCTTGTTACAATACTTATGACTGATGCAAGTCCGGTAGGTCTAGGAGGTGTTCTCATTCAAATCGGGAAAGATAATAATCCAAGGATAATTTGTTATGTGAGTAAAAGTTTAACGGATGCTGAAACTCGTTATTCTCAAACAGAAAAAGAAGCTTTGGCCATTGTTTGGGCATGTGAGAGACTGAAGATATATTTAATTGGAAGGAATTTTGATCTTATGACGGATCATAAACCTTTAGAAGTTATTTTTGGGAAAAATACTTGTGCAAGAATCGAACGTTGGATTTTGAGACTCCAATGTTTTGATTATAATGTTATTTTTGTGAAAGGCAAAAATAACATTGCTGATCCCTTATCCCTTTCACACCTTTTATTATTGGAGAAATCTTATTCTGGTGTTTCAGGAACAGAATACCATTTGCATCAAATCATGTCTTATTCTACGCCTAAAGCTCTTAGTTTAGAAGAAATAAAGAAGGTGTCTGAAACCGATGAAGAGTTGAGTAAGGTCAAGCAAGCTCTCAAAAATAATAAATGGAATAATTTAGAATTTTATAGGAATGTAAAGTTTGAAATTTCGGAGTGTGAAGGTTTGCTATTGAAAGGATCGAAAATTATTATACCGTTGAAATTGAGATCTCACATTTTAAATCTTGCTCACGAAGGTCATCCGGGCATAGTAGAGATGAAGACAAGATTACGTTTGAAGGTCTGGTGGCCGAATATTGATAGAGATGCGGAGAGGAAGGTAAAACAATGTTTGGGTTGCCAGATTACTAGACAATATGCTTCACCAGAACCGTCAAAAAGCAGTCTCTTACCTGAACGACCATGGCAATCAATCGCTCTGGACATACTTGGACCATTTCCCAATGGTATAAGTTTTTTTACAATGATTGATTGTTATAGCCGATATATGGAAGTTGGGTTGTTTCAATTCGGGATACAAGATCAATCTCTTTAATAAAGAATATGGATATAATTTTTGGAAGATTATGTTATCCTGAGAAAATTTCATCCGATAATGGGTCAAATTTTGTAAGTAAGGAAATGTCGAAGTATTTGGAAGTGTGTGGAATTAAACATCACAAGATTACACCTTTGTATCCTCAAGCTAATGGTATAATTGAAAGATTAAATCCAGGGATTACTAAAGGTTTGCAATTAGCAAATGCTCTCAAACAAGACTGGCGTATGGAACTCAATAAGTACATATTGATGTACAATAATCATGTGCATCAAACAACAGGAGCAAGTCCTGCAGGGTTGTTTTTTGGGAGGAAACTCCGGGACAAGATTCCTAGCGTTCAACGGAATTTGGAAAGGACCAAAATCCATGAAGAAATTAAAGAGCGCGATCAGTTTAAAAAGAACAAACAGAATGAGTATGCGGATAAGAGAAGAAATGCAGAAGACAAGTTTTTTTATCCAGGTCAGAAGTTTTAATGAAACAAGATAAGGCAGATAAATTTACAACGAAATATGGTCTCAAAGACTTAGAAGTCATGAAAAAGATTGGTAATCAGGTTATCGTGAGAGACAGTCAAGGGAAGATATATAAAAGAAATTCGACATTTTTAGGCCTTTTTATGAAGATGATTTTGATGGAGTTTGCCAAGATGGGAGTGAGTTAAAACAGGCTCAGGGAGATGACATGAACGAAGCAGAGTTAAAGGAGAAGAGAATCCGGAAAATTCCATGAAAAAAAAAAGAAAGTGTTGTAGTGTTTTGTTGGAGTTGTGATTTGGTTTGTTTGTATTGGTTACAACGGGATTATAATAAATAATTTGTAAAGGCTCTATTTTGCGTTTCTCTACTTATTTCTATCACACCTGGCACAAAAGACACATCTAAATCATTTAGATCTGATGTGTTTCGGGAATCAAAAAATATTAAATACGTAAAAGGGACAGGTAAGAATATTTTTATCAATAATTAGTACTAACCTGTAGAGTTTTTAATAAGAATAGGGCCTGAACTTTCTGCAAAACCGATTAAATGGATGTGAATGAACTTGCTGGTTTCTTCACTAATTTATCTTGAGTTGTTTCCTTAGTTATTGAAGTAGTCACATGTAGTAAATATTCAGTTCAAATAAATTTGAATTCGTTTTAATAAATAAAATTGAAAGTTATTCTGATTTTTGAAATATATTCAAAAACAGGAACATAATCTTGATCAGCTTCATCATATATATATACACCCAGGATAGGACTTGGTATAATGAAGAGAAAGTTTAACATATTTATTAAATTATTTTAAATAAAGAGTTATTAGTGAGGTGTTGAATAATATTTCAATAATATTGAAAAGGTACCAAATAAGATTTGGCATTAAATCATGAGATTTCTTGATGGCCAACCACTATTTTTTAGAAGTAATATATAAAGAAAAGTTCAATAATTTAATATTTAAAAAATAAATACATTTTTAAACCGGTATATAATATATATATATATATATATATATATATATATATATATTTGTTTATATATATATATATATATATATAAACAGGCATAGGAGTTGGATCTCAAATTTAAATAAATAAAAAAAAACAATATTAAATAAATTTAAAATAAAGAGTTATTAATGATGTAATGAAGTCAATGAAATAGAATTTGGCATTAAAATTTTGTTCTATTCTAAATAGTGCTTGAAATGATATTTCTAAATTAAAGCACTGAGTGAGGGAAGTTGGCATTTCAATTATTTCAAAGATAAAGAAAAAGGTAATGCAATATCTTGCTCTAGCAAATAATTATAAAATATGATTAGACTCTTTTAAACAAATAAAAAAGAAATTTACTATGATTTTTTAAAGTCAAATTGCTCAAGATCTACCTATAGAGAGATGGAGAAGAGAAATGAATTTTTTAAAATCACGTCAATCCAATCATATAATTATAAAGATTAATAGATCTATTGTTTTGATTTTATATTTTATTTAAATAAAGAATAATAGAATTTTACCTACTTTTAGTTAATTAATTAATTACCAGCATTATAATTATATTAATAATCATTTTAAATGGAAATTTTGATTAAATACAGATGTAGAGATTTCTTACCTAGCAAAGAAATGTATCCCAACAGATACAGGTGTTTTCTTTAGATGAAGTAGGTCTACAATTCTTTGTTAGAAGATCTCGTGTGTGAAAAGAAACATCTGAAACAAGAATTCATAATTAATTATAGGAAAACTTGTAATTGTGCTGTTAATGATGATATATATATATAAAACTAAACAGCCACAGTATGTTTTGAATCCCAAACTTAAATGAAAAAATAAAATATTTATTAAATTTAAAATAAAGAGTTATTATAATGATTTAAGGAAGTCAATGAAATAGAATTTGCCATTAAAATTTTGTTCTATTCTAAATAGGGCTTGAAATTGTAATATTTCTAAATCAAAGCACTGAATTAGGCAAGTTGGCATTTCAAATATTTCACACATAAAAAAAAAATTAATATCTAGTTTACTTGATAGCAAATAATTTAAAAATATTATTAGATTCTTTAAAACGAATAAATGAACAAATTTATTATGATTTTTTCAAGTCAAATTGGTTATGGCCTGTAAAGGGAAAATGAATTTTTTAGAACCATGTCGATTTAATATAATTATAAAGATTAATAGATCTAATGTTTTGTTTTTATATTTGATTTAAATAAAGAATTAATAATGAAATAATAATAATAGAATCTTACTTAATTTTAGTCAAATAATTATAACCTCCTATGATGCCAATTAGAAAAATGTAAATTCCATCGAATATTCAATGTTGTTTTAAGAATCTTATTAATCAGTCGGATAATAAAGTTATCAAGATATTTTTAAAAACGAAATTTCATTGAGATGTGCAAAAATAATATTTAAAACGAAAATAATTAAGCCAATATTAATTCATTACTTGTCATCACAAATCGTAGGCAACATGAATGACAGCAGCGCTAACTTGCGGCCTAGAAGAGAAACGAAAAAGATAGAGAATTTTTTTTCTATAACAAATTATATATTTGAATTCAAATAAATTTTGGAAAAACAAAAACCCCCCCCCCCCTCCCCTCCCCCCCCTCTATCAAAACCCCCCCCCCCCAACAACCAAAACCCTGGGGACAGCTCTTGGGAAGAATTTTATAAGTTTTTAGTGTCTGATAGTGCTAGACAATACTACTTAAAAATTTACTAATTTTATTCCCAACAATATAAATTTTTTCAATTTAAATAAACAAATAAAAAAAAACATTATAAATTTGAATATAATAAAATTAACTGCCCTACTCAATTATACACCCAATTATTCCCTTCCATTCTATATGCTCTACGTGTTTTTAAAATGGGAAAGAAGAAGTAAGTTCTTAATTATTTCATTATTTATTTTTTTTTTTAAATATGAGCCACAATGGGGTTTTTAATTACCCCCTCCCAAAAAAAAAAAAAATGGGGAACCCTGAAAAATATTCGATTCATCAGAATCAATGTATTTTATATAAAAAATTTGAAAAAAAAACAGACTTTAAACTCATTTTTCTCAAAACTAATATATAATCGTAATCCAGTTTCGATGATGTCAAGGGATCTTTACAAAATATTGCCTGAAAAGATATGGGTAAATTATTTTGTTTTCCTGCAAAAGAAACGCTTTCGCCAGTGTCTTCAAAATCTAGATCTAAACGAATTAATTTCATTTACTGCAAAACAGATTAATAACAGAGGATATAGGTTTCCAACGGCATTTCAATGACACCCAATTCCAAAATAATTTACAACTTAAGCTTCTCAAGCAAGTTATTCTTTCACCGATTTGTGTACACTGCAAGAAGAAAAAATAACGCAACATCCAAGCCAAACAATCTACTGGGAGTTAATTTTTTTATTCGGGAAACCTAATTTTCTAAACAAAATAATAAAAATTTTTTCCAATTTACTGTAGATTTCTGCACCCTTCAAATAAAGGAATAATTAAAGAGGAGAAAATCTAGACTACATAGATGACAATGTCCAAGAAGAGGAAGAGGCAACACTGAAAACATCCACGCCCAGCCTTTGCAGATTAATTATAATTTTTTTACAATTTGCAATAAATTTTTTAACACTAATTTCTCTTTTTTTATTTACTGTTCATTTTCAAATAATTTTTTAATCTTTTTTATTTTACATACCGATAAACATATATATTAATATAAGGGGGATAGAGGGGGGTAAGGATTTAATTACCCCCCCCGAGATTGAAAAAATACTTTTTTCAAAAATAAATTTATTTTTAATGAAAAATTTTAAAAATTAACACTTAAAAATTTGATTGTATTTATATTCTGGCAAAAAGTGCAGAATAAGCCTTTAAATTACCGAAATGAAGAAAAAATTGGTGCTGTGCGACCAGTCACACCAGATTACCCCCTTTCCCCCGAGAAACACCTCTGACGCCCTTGATTAATATACAGAAAATATTGAATAAATATCAAAAATTCAATACGAATTGGACGAAGTTTTCCTGTGCAACTATCACATCAGTATTTGAAACAAATTAAATTTTTCGTGCACTTTTTTTTAAATTTATTTAAGGTCTTTTTCGGCATCTAAGGCCATTTAGACCCCATCCCTATTAATTTCAAATGATTAGTAGCCAATTCAAATTAAATAAATTTTTCTCGCTTGGGACGGGACGCGAACTCGAGACCTTAGGCACGAGAAGCTAATGTTTCTCTCTGAGCCACGGGTCTCCCGCGCAAAATAATAGGTCGACACGCGTATAGAGGGCGCTAAACTTATAAACAATTTTTAACCTGGAGTGTCATCTTGATTGTATGATCTGTGGTTTCTGAATAATAAAAATTTGATATGACTGATTCCTTCGGTAATCGAAAGTTGTGTACTGAGCTTGTCACACCAGATTTTTTGTGTCGAGATATATTTAGTTTCTGAAAGTACGGTACTTTTGAATTTGAAAAATCTGGTGTGACAGGCACAGAACACAACTTTCTCTTACCATATTTCTTGTTCGGTAATCGAAAGTTGTTTGGTTCTGGCTTGTCACACCAGATTTTTTGTGTGGACATGTTTTTAGTTTCCGACCGTAGGGTACAATTGAATTCAAGATGTAAAATTTATAAGTATGGCAAAATATTTATATTTTGTTACCATGGCAACCATTTCTATCTTTTCTATCGAGACAAAAGAGTAAAGTGGTCTTCAGAAGATTTCAATGACAAAATGAGAATATACATTTTAAAGGGAATCTAAAAAATAAGTGATTTTTGAATTTAAAAAAAAATCGTTGGATCGAATTTTGAGAATTTTTGTTCAAAAGCTTCGTGTCACGTCCCAGGGTGGTGCCGGACTTAAATATAAAATTTCAACCTCCTAGCTCTTTTCGTTCTTGGGATATTTTGTTCACAGACACACACACAGACAGACAGATCATGTTGTGAAAACCACTTTTTTGGATTCAGTAGTCCTAAAAACGTGTATATCCATCAAAATCTCGACATCGAACTTTTGACATGAATTCAATACTTTGTAGCGGTCGCAAAAATGGCTGGTGGCCTAATGCCAACAATCCTTTTAAATAAATAATAAAATAAATCCAATACTTTCTCTCTCTAATATATTAACATATATAGAGGTAAAAGAAGAATAACTAATTATAACAGATATCTAGGGCCTCAGATAGGGGGGGGGGGGGCTATATTTCAGGGGCCCGGGCCATCTGAGGGGGCCCGGGCCTATTGCGCTCCCACCTTAAAATTCTAATAAAAAATAATTTTCATAGTTAAAATTTCAATTTAAAAAAATCATTTTCTTGAAATTTTTTTCCTCAAGGGGCCCGGGCCCTTTAAGCTCAAATCTTAAAATTTCAATTAAAAAAAATCATTTTCTTGAAATTTTTTTCCTCAAGGGACCCGGGCCCTTTAAGCTCAAATCAAGTTTGATCTTTTTCACGACTCAGGATAGCTAAAAACGCAGATTTCAGTGGCTAATTTTCAAAAAAATTTTCATACCCCCAGATTCCCCCTGAAATCCTTTGTCCGGATCTGGCCTCGATAAAATATTGTAACTCTTTGTTTAGGAAATTTTGAAAAATTTTTCATTAACTTTATTTATTTAAATACTAAAAAAAAAACTCTAAGTTTTTTTTTTTTTTGGGGGGGGCCGTATTAGTAAGTAGCCCCGGGGCCCGTCAAGTCTGTCTGCGGCTCTGACTGGCTGAAACTGTTCATAAATAAGAAGCCATTTCTAATAAAAGATCCGAAATAGAAATTTGTTTTTCTTAAATTTCTACCATCAAGAACCAGTCAATTCTATCCAAGTAACATACAATTGAACAAATTATTTGTACCTAGCCGACAGTCCTTATGAAAATTGACCTTCAATACGGCCATATATACAATCAACAAAACTAGACTCCCACTTATTTTAATGTGCGATCGCGTTTGCATCCGCCAAGCGCTTTTGCTGCCATCGTTTCCACGCACATCCAGTTGAGATTAGTAAAACTACTTTTTTTTGGACTGAGACCCTTGGGATGTTTTAGAAAAGAATCTTCTTTTCTCTCTTCTCATCAAAAACTATACGTGCTTGGAAAAAAGATTTCAAATAATCAGTTAAAACTTGTAGACAAATGAAAACGAATAGACCTAATAGTGGATGAGAAAATGGGAGAAACAAAATCAGATAGTAATGTTAGGGTTAAAATTTTTCGGATGACCATTAAATATAAATAGGTAGGTATATAAGTTGGTCCTTAATATTAGCACCTGGCTATATTTCTTCCATCTTGTCAACTATATTCAATTGATAGTAACGTTTTCTTCAAGTTTTAACTTAGTTATTTTAATTATTTTCTTTATTTTTAGTTTATAAAGGCCGGTTACTCATCTATGATCAAGTAATTTAGCCTTTTAATGAAAAAAACCTCTTCATTATTGAAACTTATTCATTATTATAAAATATACCACATCTCACTATTTCATTATTCGAAGAACTAGAATCAAAAGGAAAATAATAATAAGATTTAATATTGAAGGGGATTTTTTCTTTAGAAGCCTTAATATCGCCTGCTGAGAATCATCCGAAAATTCAATTTTTGAGTTAAGCCTCCCAAACGTTGTTAAAACGTCTTCTCTTTTGAGTGCCTAAGTGGCAAAAATATATTTCCATTCTTTGCTATTGATTCTGGCCTATTCATTTTTCGCCCGGCTTTTATAAATGTATATGTTTATAAAACTTTCAAACGCCTTTTCTCGATTTGTTCATTTTCGGACTTTCGCCACTATGATTCTCAGAAGGCGATATGAGTTTCATTCCCATGGTCATTTGAGGACCGACAAAATAAAATTTTACCCCTTTTTATTAGTTAGTTTTTTCTTTAACCTCCTGAATATATTGTCCTCGAAAGCTTTAAAACATATTTTCTTTGTATTTTGATCCCTCTGACTTTATACAAGAATATATTGCAATATATATATATACGTGTATATGTACATTCGCTCTCAGAATAAATATTTTTTTGAATCTCATCTTGAATGCTTGATACTTGAGCAAACAAAAGTTTTGTAAATAATGTTGAACTTCCCCATTATGTATATTATTAGAATTGTAATAATAGAAAAGAATTTTTGGGATTTTATTTCGCTCTCTCTCTCTCTTTCAGGCTCAATCTGTCGTTTTTTTCGATTCAAACTTAAAGAAGAGTTTGCCTGGTCCGTTCTCGGAGTGGTGCAATTACAGCCGAAAAACCCCCCTCCTCAAATGCTGCATAGCGAACGGAACAGACAGCCCAAATGGGGAGGAGAGCTTAGCACCCAAAAACCAACGGACGTTTAATAAAATTCCACTCGACTCGAGCCCAAGCAGCAGCCAATGTCACTTGTCATCGTGACGTGAGTGGGTTGAGTTAGGGTGAGTTGACGCACACACATACACAGACAGACACACATTGGTAAAAATGCGATAAAAAGGGATAGCATTTGCTCTTTGGGACGGGAATTTGGTCGGTAAAATAAAAAAAATATTTCGAGTCTGACAGTAAAAAAAGGTTTAATTTAATTTTATTTGAATCCGACCTGAAGAATTTTTTTTCTCGCCTTTTACTCTATTAGAGTACTATGATTTAAATAAAATAACATACAGACATTATGTTGAATTAGCCACTTCAATAAGTGGTCTCAAAAGAAATGAAATTTCACAAAAAAGAAAACATTTAATTTATTTTTTAATTATGAGCAAAGTTATGAAAATATTTTTACCAAATATATGTTTAAATTAGTTAAATCTCGAATCTTTGCTTTCATTTTGGAATCTTTCTTATTTTTGCTAGTAAAATAAGAAAGCATGAGGTTTATAATAAATTATTTAAATATATCATAATCCAGTCTATGAAGAAAATGTTCATTTAAATATTAATTAATTCCAATTGCTGATTAAGATAGGTTTCTACAGATATATTCAGCATATCCTACCACTAATCCACCCAACCTCATTTGGCTAATTAAATTTAATAATTTCTAATTTTGCTAATTGCATCGACAGATACGTGGTGCCACAGGAACCGCGTATCAAAGTTAAAAAGTCCTTCTCATGCTTTTTATAGGCCTACATGTGATTAATTCATTGTTTTTTCAAGAAAAAAATTTTAAATCAAATTTTCATGGTTCAATAATATAAGAATTCTATCGAGATTTATAAAAACAATGAAATAATCACATGTAAAAAACCAATGTGTGTGACTTATTTAACTTGGGCACTCATTGTACCCCGACGGTACCAATCTTTTTCGGCAAATGAATATTCTAATACGCAAAAGTATTTATTTTTTGGCCGACGGTCCTTATAATTAAATTGATAACTCCTCTTTACCATATCAAAAACAAAACATATTACAATATTAATTGTTTTTCAATTACAGAAAAAGTTTTTTACTTGTCATCTCAAAAAATCAAAATACATCTTATAAAATTTTTTTTTAGGCCTACCTTAATTTCAGAAGATCCATTAAAAGATATTTTCAATCACCTTAATTAGCCACAGATGGTAAAAATTGTTTCATGTATATATAATATTATTTGAGATGTAAGTAGTGGCTGTGTATGTTGATTACAGGGGATATGGAAGCAGAGGCAGCCAAAAATAAAATACTCTGAATGCTTAACCAATCAGCCGGAGACGTTTCGGTTTATTTACTATAAACCATCTTCAGTAACTATAAACTATTAAACTACTACTACTATAAACCATCTTCAGTAAATAAACCGAAACGTCTCCGGCTGATTGGTTAAGCATTCAGAGTATTTTATTTTTGGCTGCTTCTGCTTTCAGACGTTTCGGTTTATTTACTATAAACCATCTTCAGTAAATAAATCGAAACGTCTCCGGCTGATTGGTTAAGCATTCAGAGTATTTTATTTTTGGCTGCCTCTGCTCAGTGGCGGCTCGTGACCGAGACAAATGGGTAGGCGACAAATATATATATATACATATTACTTACGAAAAATAGAAAAAAAGAAAGAAAAAGGCGTATTTATTTATTTTTTTAAATTAAATCTATTCGCCTATCTTTTAATTTAGAAAATAATTCAATAATTTGATCTGTGAAGTTATCTTGTTTCGAAATTTGAACTAATAAATCTTGATGAGAAATTGAGCTCTACGGTAACACTTGGCATAGGCTACTTAGTTCATCGCCTAACCGTTCGACTTATAGCGCTAGCTATCACTGCTGTGCGCATGCGCGACTGTCTAGAAATGTGGGCAGCGGAGTGCGGAGTACAGGCAGTAGATAGGCTAAGAAAAATATCGCCTTTACTTTATAAATACGAGGTTCTGAAGTGTTTCAAATTTTTTTTTTTGCAAAATCATATAAATTAATAAATATAGTAATTATTTTATGAAACTAAATATTTTTAAACTTAATAAATATAATAAAATTGATAAATATTTTTCATCTGTATATTTATAAGGTAGGCGTCGCCTACCTTGCCTACCCTAGCGAGCCGCCACTGCCTCTGCTTCCATATCCCCTGTAATAATATTATTTGATCTTGAGATTTTAAACTATTTTTATATATTTAAAAATTCTTTATTCCCGTAAAACTCAAGACAGTTTAGGCAACTAAGTACTTTATTCCTCTTTTTTTGCTATAAATCAGAATTTTAATTTTAAACTGGTAACCATTGGCTCTAGTTGAAACATTATGATTTAATAGGAGAATTAAATCCAAGTAAGATAACACAAGGTTTTTTGTTTCAATAATTTATTTAACACTTTATACGTATTTCGTCATAAGATGTGTCATCACCAGAAGCGAATTACATACATAAATTATTGAAACTTTTTTTTTTACATGTGATTATTTCATTGTTTTTATAATCTTACTTGGATTTAATTCTGCTATTAAATCAGAATTTAATTTTGATTTTTATTATTGGTTGAATGTTGGGTTTATAAGATCGGAGTCGGAAGGAAACCAGCTTTTAATTAGATCACCTTTACTCTTTATTCAAGTTGACCGAAACTGAATAAAATGTAATGGCAATCTTATTAAAAGCTTGTTTCATTCATCACGACTTCAATTGTTATTTCGATAAGTTGAAAATTATACATCATATTTAATTAATTCGCCTATAGGCCTAATAGAACAAAGAACTTGTTCAAAACTTCTTGAGTTTTTGAAAATATAGAGATTTTTTATTTCGCTGCCTATTGTTCTTCCAAATCCTTCAAATCTAATCTTGATTAATATTTCTGAGTTATCTTCTTGGGCAACTCTACCAACTCTTAATTTTTTTAAATTCCTTTTAATAATATTCATAATAATAATAATGAAAGCCAGAATTTAGCTTTTTCATTTGATTATTATTAAACAGACTATGATCCAGGCAAATTTGGACTGTGAAGGTAATTATTATGACCGACTTCTTCTTGTCCAGTTGTTAGTTTAGCAGACCGTTAGGTCAAATTACTCTACTTGCTGAGCACAACGCAACTAAAACAATTTCCTTAAACATACCTAATAACACAGAGAAAGTTTATTTCCTTCCTTTTTCCTTCCTTTGAAATTTGTTTCATTCCATTCCGGTCAAGATGCACTCACTCTTCCACTTCTTCTTCATCATCTCCTTTTGTTTTTTTTAAAGTGATTTTCATTTGACTTTCAACTTAGTTTTCTTCGTTTGTTTATTTAAGAAATCATATGAAAACAGAAATCAGAGCATTCTTATACCCCAAGATAACATTTTGATATGGTAAATAGATGAGAAAGAGATGATATTTTAGAGATACCTAAGTACCATTAAAAGTTAAAATATTTATATATTCAAAGCATGCCTATAGTAAAGTTACGGTGTTTTTTTTTATCATAGAGTACATACTTCCAAAAGAAGAATCGTAACTCTAATTAGCGTGTTTTTAATTAATTAAGACATATTAAAATGACATAAAAATGACTGACTTCTAAGCATTTTCTCTCTTGAATACTTAAATTCAATAAATATTAAATTTTTTATATAAAATTTTAACTATATATATTACAACTAAGGTGTGGTGGCCCTTCCTCTCTGAAGTATATATTTACATACAGTGTGCAAAGATAAAACCTTCCAGAACATTACATACAGTATATAGGCCTACATAATTAGAAGAAAGGTGCAGGAACAACAGCCATGTGAAATAAAAAGATTTATACGGTATTCTGTTGCCGACGTTTAACATGAAATTAAAATTCAGTACCGCATAACTTTTACTAAACTTTAACAATTTTGCTTGCCCTGAGGGTGAGTGCGACTAGCACCCCGAAACGACCAACCCCAAAGGGCGCCGGAGACCTTCCCAAAGACCTCCAGAAGCGCAGACCAAAGATATCTCGAGACGCCAAAGCCAAAGGACGATGGAGGCACAATTTTTCATGATATCATCAAATCACCAGTGACCATGTAGATAAGGGGCTCAGATATCAGTCCTGAGACCTTTGCCCTATCCGCCTAAGGGATGTCAGAAATGCCAAACCAAAAGGAGGCTGATAGATCGAAGAAAATGACTTGGTCCATTAAACAATCCATGACTATTTATAGGTGAGTGGCTGATAATTAAGACCCATTTTTGTTTCTATTGTACCATGAAATTCTTATTTTATAATTATTTTTATTATTATTATTGAAAACGGTGGATGGTGTCAAATCCAGAACTATAATTTCAAATCATGAGATATGCCGAAACAGGCTGTCAGATTATAGACAAAATTTTAGTCGCTGCGGAGCCAAACCCCTGTGGAAATATAATTATGACTGTAAATTCTGCTGTCTGACCTCCCAGACCTCCCGTTCACTTAATAATATTTCTCCCTATTTGTTAAGTGACAGTTATAAACGCAAGTTTGTTTTCTCTATTTCCTATTGCTCAGGGGCCCACATCTTGTGGCTACGTGTATAGCGACCACGAGCTGCCCTAGCTGGGACTGGCAGTACTTCTGTGCTTTGCATGTCAGTCTCTTTCCTACTATATTTTCAACAGGCGTCAGACCGTTCGACGGGTCAGCCTGTTCTATTCCCTTCCCGGCCGCAAAAATCCCCATCCCTTCCGCCGTCCCCGCACCGCGGGAATAATCAGTCGAGGAAATAAGAAGAACAGATGCAATGCTAAAAAAATATGATGTGACTGCAGTCACACCAGATTTTTTTAGCATAGCACACAACTTTCTTTTACCTTTGGAATTGAAAGTCGTGTTCTATGCTTATTATTTTATTTAGTTTCTGCAAAATAAAAATATACATTTTAAAGATCAAAAAAATAATTAATTTATGTATCATAAATTTTTTTTTAACCAATAAAAAATATAATAAAAGTACTTATGAATAATTAAAAAAAAATCTTATTAAAATTCATTTTTCAATTTAAAATAATTTTTATTAATTTGAAAATTTAATCTTGAATATTGCATTGATTCGATCATTCAATGGACAAGCTCCATCTAACTTGTCTCTGCCTTTACTTAATTTGTTCCCAGTGATAACGTGTCTTTGTGTTGTGACAAAATAAATAAATATCTATTTTTATTTTTATAATTTCACCAAATCATTTAAAGGTAAAATTAATTATTCTCTTTTTATATTAACCTATTTATCATTAATAATCTGTATTAAAGTATGAAAATATTAGATTTCTCTAACCTCTTTGCTGTCTATCATATTCATTTTTCATTTATTTTCACTTTTAATAATATTCATTTTAATTAGCGTGTGTTAATGTTGTTAAATAAATCTCTTAGTAATTTCATCTATTTTAATTATATCTGTGAAATCATGGGGCATGTCATGTCATTGTGTGTTCTTAATTTTAATAATTCACTTTCTTTCTCTTTTAATTATTTTAACAATAATAATCGATATAATCCACTTCATCTATAATTGTGTGTATTTATTAATAATAAATATTTGTTATTTTTTTTTTTTTTTTTTTTATAAAACATTCACACTTTTTTCTCATTCACACTCACACTCACACACACATTCACACAGTCTTTTCGGCAACTTAGGCCATTTAAGACTTTGACGATAACCGTTGTAATTAATATATCAATTTGGGGTTCAGGCATTTCTATTTAAGTCATCTGTATTTGTTATTTGAATACACTAACAATTGTAAGACAGGAATGTCATTATTCATTTCATATCAAAAAGGAGACAAATTTCTATTCAAATTTTTTTATTCAAAAAGCATAATAAGATTTAAAAATATTCAATTTTTGTTTTTTTTAGTTGATTGAATCCCATATATATATATATATATTCTTTTTCATTTTATTGACACTTGCATATCATTTAGCCACTATTCCATCCATATATATATAATATAGACCGAAACTCCTCAAACGCTAATTTTTCGGCAAGGGTGCAGGATGGGGAAAAACAAAATAAAATTATTTATAATTTTCCCCAAATGAGTTTATTATCCTGATATTTCGAAGGCACAAAAGGCTCTTCTTCTTCAGAGGAAACTGAAAATAATTACAATGTTACCAGAATATTTTTTTTTTTTTTTTTACAATAGTTTAACATAAAAGGCATTGTTATACCTCATATAACACTCTGCTAACATTATATTGACAGCCAAGATTTTTTGCATAAACAAAGCCATTTGACCTCGGTTACTCGAGTGGACATTCTGATTAGATAATTTTATTACAATTTTATTTATTCTTTATTTTTTCAAATTAAATGTATTAATATAACATTAGTTTAAATCTATTTAAATCCAGGCTTTATTAGTTTATTCAACCTTTAGTCAATTATTTTTTATTTTTCTTCTTTCTTTTTTCTTAAACTAATAATCAATACATTTTTTATATGCACAAAATTCATTTAGGCCTATTTATTTTTTACATTAATAAAATTTTAATTTTTATTAAAAATATCAGGACATAGGAAAAAACACTATTGTTTAACAAAAACAAAAACAAAAACGAGATGCTGGCTGAAGGGGAAAGCTATTTATGAGTCAAAAGAATTTTATATTCACCCATTAAGTTATTTGTGTCCATTCTAAAGTTTACTGCCCTTTTAATATTAAGGTGGATGTAGCAAGATTCTTTGAAATATCTTTTGTACCAGTTTTCTTCTCTACAGAGAATTTTAACTGTATCCACATCAAAATTGAAATTGTGGCTCAAATCTTGCGCATGTTGTTGTAGGGCTGTAATATTGTTAGTTTTACCAACCGACCTTCTATGCTCATCAACCCTCAATTTCAATGCTCTTTTTGTGTTCCCAATATAAACTTTATTACAGTCTTTGCACTCGATTTGATAAACCGTGCTATGGGTCTTATCTTTTTTATCTTTATCTTTTGTATTGTATAAGAACATCAAGTTTCCAGTTGTTTTAGGGATAACATTTATTTTATATTTATGAAAAATGGCTTTAATTTTATTGAAATTATGGGTAAAAGTAATCGGGAAAAAACCAAAACTTTCTTTTTCTATTTGATTATTAATTGGGGCAGATGGGGGTGGTTTTGTTATTTTTGTTTTTATTTTGTTTATAATTTTGTTTATTAAAGGTGTTGGGTAATTGTTATTTTTAGTTATTTTTATATATTTTTTTATATTATTTTCCCAAAAACAACGGTCACTTAAACTCAATATTCTATAAAGCAGGCCCTCGAGTACATTCAATTTATGGGTCATTGGGCTGGACGAATGAAAGTTTAAAATAATGTTACTGGAGTAAGGTTTTTGGTACCAGTCAATACTTATATTGGGCGCTCTGTTGTAGAGGGTCATATCCAGGAAGTTAATGCAATTGTTATTTTCCATTTCAACGGTGAATTTTAGGGCACTATTGTATCTATTAATTTTCTCCAGTACGTTTTCAACTTGGTCTCGTTTTAATGCTGTAATGCAATCGTCAACATACTGGAAGAAAAAGACAGGGTTGATTTTGTCTATAACCGTTTTATGAAAATCATGCATAACTAAATTTGCAAGAGCAGGTGCCATGTTTGTACCCATTCCCATACCTTCTTTTTGTTTAAAATAATTATCATTAAATTTAAAATAAGAATTTTCCAGGCAAAATTTTGTAATTTTGATGAAATTGTCTTGTGTAAGGCAGGTGTTTATTTCTATTAGGGACCAATACTTTTTAATTAATTCATAAATAAGTTCTATAGGGATCGAGTTGAATAGTGAAACAACATCGAACGAGATAAGTATATGATCATTGGGAAGTACGACATTTTTTAACAATTTATAGGCTTCAAATGAGTTTTTTAGCATTTTTCTGTTTTCCGATGTTACACACGACACAACTTGCGCTATGTATTTCATAACTTTAGTGAGGGGGCTATTTTTTGTTGAATTGATTAGTCTCAGAGGGTTCGATTGTTTGTGAATTTTAGGGACTCCATAAATTTTTGGGCAAAAAGGTGTTTCAACAATCAACTGTTTCAACAGTTCTTTTTGTTGTTCTGATGGAAGGACCTTTAGAAGTAAAATTTTGATTTCTTTAGAAACTTTATCAGTTGGGTCATTTTTTAATTTTACATAGCTAGC
>JAKCPI010011038.1:0-13358 GCA_023213315.1 Euborellia annulipes | reverse complement strand
ATAGAACAATTAATAAGTTAATTAATTTTTTATTTACTTAATATATAATTTGATAATTTGCTATAATAAACTTACTTGAAGAACTCGTTTGCTGAGTCCTGTCTTTTGTGCTAATTGTTTTAAATCTTTGGCGTCTGGTTTTTGATTGATGGCAAAATAAGATTTCATAGTTCGAAGTTGATGATGTTTAAATGAAGTTCGCATTCGTTTGGTTCTTTGTTGTTGTGGCCTGAAGGTCCAGGAGGCGATGAAACCGAAGCTTCGTATGTTAGAGTATCCAGTGATGAGGAGAGATCTCCAGAATGAAGAATATCTAAAGGGTTCAATATATTATATAGGGTCTAAGGAAATTTTAAAACAAAAATTAATTTCATTTTTGTAGAAAAAAGAGAGTTGCTGAAGCAGCTAAAAGAGAGAAAATTAAATAAAACTTTTAATAATAGTGCACTTCAGGAGATAAATTATACTCCCTGAAATGCACTAATAGTAAAAGTTTTATTTTTTTAACTTTCTCTCTTAAGTAACAAGTGACAAAAGGGCTGTGTTAGAAACCTTGGCACTAAAAAAGAAAGATTTATTTAATTTTTTTCTCTTTGGTTGCATCAACATTTCTCCTCTAGTCACTAACCAGACGTTGCTAATACAAAGCTAATTTATTTATAAAGTAACAAAATTATACTTCTAGTTTTTACAAATAAATATAATCATCTAAGGATTCTCTCTGTGTTGACATTATTTTAATTGATTGAATGAATCAGGATATCACAGCAACTCTTGTTGAAGGGGAGTGTATAAATTAAAATATTTTAATTAACTGAGAATTCGTAGGGACTTTGCAGCCAGGAGATTAAAAAAAATCTTTTATTTAATTTTCCATTTGCCGACGTTTCGGTCGCCAATCACGACCTTCATCAGAGTTTGATCATTTAAATAAGAGACCTCCGAACAGCAAGTAAATGATATTTTTTTGTACATATCAAAAAAAAAAAAAGAAAAAAGAAATTGTATTTAATTGCAATGAATATTAATATACCTAAGATCGTGTATAATTGACAATATTTTCCCTGATGAAGTCGTGATTGGCGACCGAAACGTCGGCAAATAGAAATTAAATAAAATAATTTTTTATTTAATCTCCTGGCTGCAAAGTGCCTGCGAATCCTGAGTAAATCTACAGAGCCATAAAACATCGATTTATGTTTTAATTAATTGAATTTAATTAATATATATAAATTAAAATAATGTTTTAATTTATATTTATATACATATATACACTCCCTTCAACATGAGTTGCTGTGACATCCTGATTCCTTCAATCAATTAAAATAAATATAAACTTGAGTAACTAGGTGGGGGTGCTAGCCCCTGGCGCATCAAGCCTTTGGCACCCCTCAAAATCGACATAGGGCACCCTAGGGAACCTAGTTCTCAATGGCCTTCGATGCCGAACATGATCTTAAGGTTGTTCGGATATTAAGGCACTTATAAAGATTAAAAGCTAATTTTTTAATATGCTATGTAATTAATAAATTACTATAAATGACTATCACATGCCTATAGCCCAGGGCGGTGATTTTATCATATTCTTTTCATAGATTGTCAAAAAAAAAAAAAAAAATTGATGGTTTTCTTTAAAATTATATTACAACTTAAAGAACGGTGCCCTATTTGAGCCTTCAAAGGCAAGTTACGCCACTGTATACCAACTATCAAAATTGCTTAGCATACTTTATACATGTTGGGTTGCATCCCAATCTGGCCAAAAACATTTAAGTGATAAAGCATATATTTTTATTTTAGATAAAAAAATCAAATAAAACCATCAGATTTAAAAAATAAAATTTAATTAAGAATTCTCTTATCTTTTGAGATTCGCTATATAAAAAAGCACTCTACTTTTAATTCTAATTAAAGAAAAAAAAAAACATTAAATCTCGGTGAATTTCTATTTTTAAATGATTTCATTCACCAGAGAATAATTCATTCATACATTCATTCATTGCTTCTTCCTTTTAATATTAAAATAAAAATAAATGGAAATAATTAAAAGAATGAGAAATTTTATGGCAATATGCATTTACTAAATAATTAAATTAAAGTTAAAATGTAAGCAAAAAAATCCCAAACATGTAACATGCATGTCCTTCAAAGAAATGCATTCAATGAAGATTTCATCAAATTCAACACGATCAGGAAATTTTTTTTAATCAACCTGCATAATGAATGAATATAAAGAATTTAATTAAACTATTGAAATTTTAACAAATCTTTATGTTTCTAGACATATGGGCCCTGAACAGAGAACTTTTAAATGAAATGAGACGCTATTGAAATTAGGGCCTTTTTTATGCATTATATAATTTTTTATAAAAACAGACTAGAGATTTTGTTCGATATACAGTCGAATCGAAGTATTCATTGAATATTAATATCTCGAAAATGATTTATATATGTTGATAAGAGAAGTGGCTGTTATCTATATCTTTTTTTCGATTTTCTCAAAATTTGCTCCAACTATTTTATGTAAAATTCAAAAATCAATTATTTTTTAGATGCTCTTTAAAATGTATATTCTCATTTTGACCTTGAAATCTTTTGGAGCACACTTTACTCTTGTACTTCATAGCAAAGTTAGGTGAGGTGAAATGGTTGCCATGGTAACAAAATATAGATATTTTCCCATGTTTATAAATTTTACATCTTGAATTCTAATATATCGGCGTAAACTAAATACCGGAATATCTCGATACAAAAAAATTCTGTCTGTCTTCTGAAGCCTTTAAAATAATATTATATTACAAAAAACTAATATAGTAGTCTAATATACAGTATTTAGGACTTAATATTACATTACATATTAGGTCCTATGCCCTCCTCCCCCTAACCTTTCAACAACTCTTTTATAGAATGATATGAGGATGTCAGGGGCGTATATAGAAATTTTTTTCGGGGGGGGGGCCCGAACTCAAAAATTTTTCTGCGGAAAATTTTTTTTTTAAGAAACAATTTTTTTCACACAAAATTTTTTGCGGAACATTTTTTCTTTTGCGGAATCAAAGTTTTCCAACCTGAGGAAAAATTTGTTGCGCTGATGTCTGTATATCCCTATATATGTATATGTGTTTGGAAAATTTCGGGGGGGGGCCCGGGCCCCCTCGCCCCCCCCCCTTATATACGCCCCTGGAGGATGTGGTATATGGGCAGCCAAGGCAACAACAAAAAAAAATATAAAAGTAATATTTTGTCGACGTTTCGAATGTACTCTTCATCAGAACAAAAATTGATGTCAAATTGTCAGTTGACATGGCAGCATAGCAACCAATTGATATTCTATTGGAAAATTCTTTTTACTTTTTGCAGGTCGAATGGAATGGAGGTAGGATGATATTTTCTTCGAAATTTTCCTTGTTTGTACAATTTTTATTTGCATTTTGTAATTTTATTTGTTGGAGGAGGAGAAATGACTCTTCTGAGCATTTCAGATGTCGACTGGAGATACCCCCATTATATAGCCTGAAATTTTACATGATCATTATACTTTCTTATTTACCTACAGAAAAAGAAATAAAGTTGAACTCGGAGGATAATAAAATTACGGTCCTTATCGGGTCCTCGTGGATTGGAAAGAGAGAGAAACGAGCAGGAGCAAGAGGGAGGGGCCACCCAGCTGCAGATGACCAGCCAGCCAAGAGATAAACGATGCTCACAAACCGAACGACATTTTCTCCTTGATTTTGTTTATTTTATTTATTTGGTTCGAGACATCAGTGGCAACATTTCTGGTAGGTTGGAATCCGGAGGAGGAGCCGGTTTTTTGAATTCAGCACACAAACACGACAAAAAAAGTTGACATTTATTTTTAAATAAGACGATTGTCGGCCATTGTCTTGGGCAAAAATAAAAAAAAAGAAATTAATCAAGAAATAACGGTATTCTTCAGTTTTTTTCTCTTTACGAAGAATTAATAACAAGAAAAAGTTATTCTTTTAAATTTTTGTTTGGAGTTATTTTTAATATTTATTACTCAGATAGGAGTCTGATCGGACTCTTTTTCTATGATATTCCATCGCCTACTAGAATAGTGAGAAGCAAAATCGGAAACCTTCACACCTGATTCTCGTTTCGGCTCTCATTTTGGTATCACTAGATTTCTGTAACTGGCGGATTTTTTCCTCCCAGGACAAAAGTAACGTCTATTTTAATTATAATTATAGAGAAGTTCTTTATAATTGAATAAATAGTTATTACCACAATTATGAGACGGTTGTTAAGATACTCTTTCCGACTTGATTTTTCAAGGCCTGTTGTTTCTAACGTAAGATGAAGATGGAGATATCAGCCAAATTGAGGTGCACCGGGTTCCAATAAACTCCCAAAACTTGAAATAAATATAACTTGATCAAAACAAATCGCCGGTCCAGTACAAGACAAAAAAACAACAGAAGAAAAAATGCAATTTTGAGTTTTTTGCACAAATTATCTTCAAATTGCCTCTACTATCTTTGTTGCAAGTCCGTTTCTTAAACAGCTTAATGGATCACCCCTAGATTGAGCTCGGATAGGTGAGTCATCTTATAATTGTAGATCGGATGGCCGTGCAAGAATCATTTCTATAAAAAACCTGAAATATTTCGGTGCAAGAAAGGGTCATCTTGGAGTTTTTCCTGAAGAAAAAATAATAATGGTATTGAGAGTGGGAAAAACCTTTGGAAATTTATAGGAGAGTTCTATGAATTGTGATGATTCGTGGAAAATTTCAGCAATCGGATAGCGCAGGAGTCTGATCGGACTCTTTTTCTATGGTTATTCAACAGTTATGGACGAAAAAGACAAGCAGAAACTTTAATCGGCTCTCCTGAAAAATTACTTTTTTTGAGTTAGACCGGTCTTGTACTGGACCGACGAAATATAGATTAAATCTACAGATGACTGTCTTTTGAGACTTGAACTTGAATGTGTTGTGAATTTATACAATAGAACAGAAAAATTAGAAAAAATTCCCTTACGTGACTTAAAATTATAAAAAAATTTTTCCATATTTCACAAAAAATTATGTTAAGTTGATATTTATTAACTAAGATGCTTGGAAAAAATTGCATCCGGGGATCGAAACAATTCTAAAATCCTTATTCTGTCAAATTAATTATTATAACTAGCCGCCTTCGGCAGGCCCCGTGCCTACGCTCTGGCGGGCTGCGTCTCGGAATATTCTCGTGATATGATTAGTAGTTATAAATAAATGTATTTTAATAGATAAAAAAAAATTTTATTAACATTTACTAATATTGCTAAGAATACAATTTCTTTTCATTTCTAATATCTTCATACATTTACTATGGGAGAAATAGTAATTTCAACAATTAGACCTAATAACTCAAAAAGTTATAGGAATTTCGAAACGAAAACAATTTTCCGGCCTAAACCTCTTTTGTTTAAGTTTAAAAATTTGGTTTCGTGATGTCAATTAGAGCGTGACAGACAGACGGACAGATGAACATTAGCGAATTATATATATATATATTTATATGCCGCTTTACCCCCCACGATATGGTATATAATTTGAGATGTAAATTTTAGTTTTTGTATTGAAACGAGAAAATGTATTCACTAATTTCGTGACTAATGGGCCTTCTGGAAATTCATAATAAGATGCATTCACGTTTAAAAATATTTTAAAAAATTTTTTACGGATTTTTCTATTTCTTCAATTTTTATTTACAGTCAAGGTAATGGGTCTAATTCTAATATATGAATATATAATTTCATATGCAGCCCGCGGAGTTATAATGCATTTCTATTAATAAATTAGCCCGCAAGATCATTTGGGCTGGCTATCCCTGGTCAGTGGCGGATTAATGCAGTTGTCGGGGGGGGGGCGTTTTTTTTTTTATTTTTTTTTATTTAAGGACTTTGTCGGCATCTATGGCCATTTAGACCCCTTTCCTATTTATTTAAATTGATTGGTAACAAATTCAATTGAAATTAAAGAGCGGAAATCATAATTTCTTTAGATTACTAGTTTTTATAACTGTTTGAATTTCTCCTCGGGGGGGGGGGGGAGGGGGATCGCCCCCTTTTAATCCGCCCCTGTCCCTGGTTTATACCAAAAATATATATTTTCGATTCATAAAACAATTTTTCGCACGATTATATTATTTAATTCTAAATTTGATGATTATTTATTATTTTAAAAACGACCTTACAATTATTGTTAATTAGAAAAATGCAATCTGTTATGAGATCACCGTAGAGCGGAAATAAATAATCTTGATTTGTGAAATTCGTGCATGAATTAGAAATTAAGAAGTAGGGGGCTATTTATGAAAGCAAAGGATGTGAAGAATTCATCAATCTTTTAATATCGTTATAATAAGATCTTTGGTATGAGTTGTCCGCTTTTGGTTAATTTTTTACAAAAAATATTTCTATAAAGCCCAATTATAGGCCTAATTATTTAAAAGTTAAATTTATAAATATTGACTATTTTAAATTTTTTAGTTTTATTTAAATTTAAAAAATTGAATGAGACACAACCTTCTCTTAACTATGATAATTGAAACTTGTGTTCTGTGCTTGTCATACCAGATTTTTTGTGTAAACAAGTTTTTTTTTTCATTTAAAAAAAAAAAAACCTTTCGGCTACAGAGGCCATTTAGGGGTGATAAATTTATTTATTTATTGAAAATACATAGTTGATATAAGATTGAGGTGGCTGTAGATATAGTTGATACAGGACGTTGGCAGCCAATAAGTGAGCCTCTATATTAAATAAAAACTCTCAAGTGTTGAGACGTTTCGGCTTTATTCTGCTAATGCCATCATCAGTCAATTAGAGCTGGAAAGTCATACATTTAATTAATAATAAATATTTTATATAAGAAATACAAAAATTCTTACAGTATAAGTATATTGAGTTGTTATATTAAATATTTTTATTTGTATTTGTGATTAACAACTTAAATACTAATTAAATGTATGACTTTCCAGCTCTAATTGACTGATGATGGCATTAGCAGAATAAAGCCGAAACGTCTCAACACTTGAGAGTTTTTATTTAATATAGGGGCTCACTCATTGGCTGCCAACTCCCTTGGTCCTGTATCGAAAATACATAGTATCGATGGCTACCGGGGGGGGCGTTCCACACGCTGATTGCTCGGGGTCACCAATCCCGAGCTTTCGCCGTGCTTGGCATCACTTAACCACAACGATTGTTTCTCTTCTCCGATGTCAGGCCCCCCGGTTTTTTATAAGTTAAGAGAAAGTAAAAAAAAAAAATTCTACCGTTGAAAATAATTCTTATGAAAATCCCTCAAGTAGTTGTGGAGTAGGCTATACTTAAAATAATTAAATTTCTCAATTGTTATTAGAAAGTATTGTAATCGTAAAAAAATTCGACTTCGAGATTTTGATGTTTCTCCACGTTTTAGACCTCCCTGAGTTCAAAAATACCATTTTTGGCATTATGTGTGTGTGTGTAAAACAAATGAATTTGTTTATTTTTTTTTTTTTTTTTTAAACATTCACACTTTTTTCTCATTTACATTCACACTCACACACACATTCACACTCTCTTTTCGGCTACTCAGGCCATATAAGACATTTACGATAACCATTATGAATATATATTATTTAGGGTCCAGGCATTCTTATTTAAGGCATTTGGTATCCAATTGGCTTAAATAAAATCATCAGACTGCCTGGGGTCCGAACCCGCGACGTTTGGTATATGAGGTTAGCACGCTAACCTCTAAACCAAGCCCCGAGGGCTGTTTATATTTACAAGTAATTTAATGACACCTGTCTGATTTTATTTTGATTTTTCTTTCCAAAATTAACGAAAAATGTCGCCCACGGGGCGTGGTGTAGAGGTTAGGCAGGGCCGTAGCCAGAAAATAATTTCGGGGGGGGGGTTTGATTTGGTGGAACAGTAGAAAATCATAAAATCGTTTCAATAAAATAAATAAAATGGTGTTACTTATCATATATATTTATTAGAAAACCATTACCAGAATTTTGATTGTAGTGATTGAATAACTATTGTTGGGTAATTACACTCTTTCAAATATTCCCTCTCTCGCCACCTGGCAGAATTTTTATAAACTAAGAAGTTCTAATGGTCTGCTCGGTGAAGAAAGAAGAAGACGCCAGGAGTCATATTTCAAATGCCAGGTGAGCCGCACGTATTTCAATTAAATATTTCTTAGTGCTACATCATCTATATACGCGTTGTGACCATCCCTTTATATTATTTTTTATACAGTCCATTTAATCTGAGCTATCGATCATATTTGGTACCATTCGATCCAGATATTTTTTGATCATCTTTGCATTCTCATGGGGCCGAGATCTTCTCATCTCATTTGGTTGGCCAGTGCGTGAGTAAAAACAAATTTTTCCAAGAATCGTACGTATTCTTCTCTCATATGAAAATAGAATATTCGAGTATTTCATTTCACTCATTTGAATATCTATTTATTTTTTTTATTTATAATATATTTTCTCAGTTAATTTCTGAATATTATATTAAAATTTTATTTATTGAATGAAATTTATTTAAAACTAATTAATCATGGCTGATAAAATAATTCAGAAATTAGAAGTCAAAAAGGAAACTAGATTTGCAAGATTGCAATCAGTTTATGATTTTATTAAAAATTCTATACAAGATTCAACTAAAAAAGATGAAATTTTTGTAAGAATTTCCAATTTAGAAGAATGGAAAGCAGATTTTGAGAATGTAGTCGAAGACTTAGAAATCGCTAAGAAAAATCAAAATAAAGATTATTCTTGTAATTTTGCTTCAATTTCTGCGTATGAAGAATTATATTATGAAATTTTAAAATTTACAAGACTTTTGAAAAATTCGACCTCTTCAACTTCGTCAGAAAATAAAATTATGAATGCGCGGTTGCCAAAGATTCAAATTCCTGAATTTTCGGGGGATCAGCAAGAGTGGCTCGCATTTTACGAAACTTTTAAATCAGCTATTCATAACAATTCATCTTTGGCTAATATAGAAAAATATCACATTCTTGTAGGTCATTTAAAAGGGTCTGCTCTAAAAATGGCCACAGGTTTACCTCCTTCTGAGAAAAATTATCCTATCATTTGGGAAGCACTTATTAATAGATTTCATAATAAAAGGCGATTAGCTAATTCTTATTTTAGGAAATTAATTGAATTTAAACCAATTTCTCAAGAATCTAGTAATGCCTTACAGAATTTTTTAGATAATTTTCATGAATGCACTTTAGCCTTAAAAAATTTAGATATTGATGATATGGCCGATTTTATTATTTTAAATTTAGCTTTAGATAAAATAGATTCAAATACACGAAAGTTATTCGAAATGCATGTGGTTAATTTGGAGTATCCTACATATATTCAATTAATAGAATTTATTCGAGGTCAAACAAAAGTATTAGAGGTTTCTTTATCTAAAAATGATAAACCTTTAAAAAATGAAAAGAGAGTTTTATTGGCAGGTGCAAAGGGTGATAATTCTCCTTGCATTTTATGTAAACAAAATCACCCTATTTTAAAATGTTTAAAATATCAATCTTTATCTCCTTACCAAAGAAAAGAAAAATTAAGACAATTCAAAAGGTGTTTTAATTGTTTAAGTAATTTGCATCTTTTATCTGATTGTCGCATAAAGAATGGTTGCATGGTGTGCGGGTTACGTCATCATACATCTCTTCATTTTGATTTTTCTTCTAAAGATCAACAGGAAAAAACAGAGTCCTCTGATGTCACCCCTTCCAACATTTCGGTGTCTTCTTCAGACAAAGAAAAGTTGTCAGAAATTAATAAAAATCCCAGTGTAAGCTGTATTTCACATGGCGTTAATTATTCTTCTTCAGAGGAAACTGTTATTTTGGGTACTGCAATTGTACTAATGAAAGATTCTTTTAATAATTTTCAACAAGTAAGGATTTTAATTGATTCAGGAGCCCAGAGCTCATTCATTACTTCTAATTGTGCCCAACGTTTAGGTTTAAAAAGAAGTAATTGTAATATTTCAGCAACTGGATTGGGTCAACAAAAAATTATAACAAAAGGAATTGTTACTTGCCAATTTAAACCTAGATTACATAATGAACCTTTATGGACCTCAGAGGCCATTGTTGTACCTCAAATTGTTAATGATATGCCAGCTGTTGAGATTCCTGGAAATATTACTTTTAAATTTAAAAATTTAGATTTAGCAGATCCCAATTTTGATAAAACAGGGCCTATCGATTTTTTATTAGCAAGTGATTATTTCCCAGAAGTGTATGATGGTGAGAGGATTAAAAATTCCCCCAGTGGCCCATATGCTTTGCATAGCATTTTTGGTTGGGTCATCACTGGCAGAATTTCGGTTTCCTCTTATCAACAAATTTCATTACCTTCTACCTTAATTGCAAATACATTCGACGACACCTTGAAAAAATTCTGGGAAATAGAAGAGATTAAAGTTGAAGTTGATAAATGTCCTGAGGATGAATTTTGTGAGTCATTATATAAAACTGAACATTTTCGTCAACAGGATGGAAAATATATTGTTTCTTTGCCTTTTAAAAATGATAGCGTATTTTTAGGAGATTCGCGTTCTGTTGCTTTAAAAAGATTAAAATCTCTCAATAGGCGCCTTTCTCAACAGCCTGAATTATCAAAAAATTATTATGATTTTATGAAAGAATATGAAAATTTAGGTCATATGACAAAAGTTAATTCTTTATCTTTATCAGAAGATTGTTATTTTATTCCCCATCATTGCATTTCAAAACCCAAATTTAGAGTAATTTTCGACGCTTCAGCTAAAACAACTAATAATATCTCTTTAAATGATATTTTATTAATTGGCCCTAAATTGCAACAAAATATTGTTGATATTATTTTAAATTTTCGAATGCATCCATATGTCATATCAACGGACATATGTAAAATGTTTCGTAACATTTTAATTAAACCTTCGCATAGAAAATATCAACACATTTTGTGGCAAGAATTTCCAGGGGGCCCTATAATTGAATATGAATTAAATACAGTTACATATGGTTTGGCTTCGTCTCCTTTTTTAGCGAATAGGACATTGTTGCAACTCGTTAGTGATGAAGGCAAACAATTTCCTTTGGCAACAAATGCAATTTTAAATAATACATATGTAGATGATATTTTAGCTACGGCTGATTCTATTTTTGAAGCTAAAGAATTGCAAAGGCAACTTATTAATTTATTAAAGTTAGGAGGTTTTGAATTAAAAAAATGGGCTTCTAATTTAGAAGAAATAATTTTTAATATTCCTCCAGAAGATAGGGAGGTTTTGAAAAATTTTAATGATGAAAATAAATTTAGTCTTAAGTTATTGGGATTACAATGGGATCCTTCAAAGGATGTTTTTTATTATTTAATTTCACCAATAAATTTACATTTAACTAAAAGGTCAATTTTATCTCATATAGCCAGAATATACGATCCACTTGGATTACTTTCTCCAGTAGTTTTTTTAGCTAAGGTAATTATGCAGGATCTCTGGAAATCAAAAATTGGCTGGGATGATGTTGTGCCGGAACCCATTTGTAAAAAATGGTTACAATTTGCTAAAGAATTAAATGAGCTTAATTCTCTTGAAATAGTTAGATTTATTTCAAATTATACATTTTTTTCTTTAGTGGGCTTTTCTGATGCCAGTGAATCTGGCTATGCAGCAGTTATTTATATTGTGTGTCATGATAACTGCAGTATTTTTAAAAGTTTTTTATTATTTTCAAGAGCCAAAGTGGCTCCTATACAATCCCCTCTCTCAATCCCTCGATTAGAGTTATGTGGAGCTGTTTTGTTAGCAAAACTTATTAAGCATGTTATTGCCACCTTTTCTTCTAAAATTAATTTTCATAAAATTTTTGCTTTTACAGATTCTAGTATTGTGCTATCATGGATAAATACTCCCCCTTATCTTTTAAAAACTTTTGTTTCTCACAGAGTAACAAAAATAAATAAGGACATACCTAATGTAATTTGGCGTCATGTTGTGTCTCTAGACAATCCTGCTGATTGTGCATCACGTGGCCTTTTTCCAAAAGAAATTTTAGGGCATAATTTATGGTGGTCAGGTCCTAGTTGGCTCTCTCAAAATCCTGAGTTGTGGCCTATCTCAACACCCGTTGATGTTAAAGATTGGTCAGAATTTAAAAATAAAAATGTTTTAGTAGTCACAAATGACGAATCCTCTAAGCCATTGTTTTATGAATTAATTGAAAAATTTTCTTCTTATATTAAAATAATAAATATTATTGCATGGTGTCTTCATTTTCAAAATAAATTAAATTTATTGATTAGAAAATTGCCATTAAATAATATTAAAAATTATTTAACTTTAAAAGAAGTGAAAAGGGCTCATGATATTGCTGTAAAAACAGTACAACAAGTACATTTTAAAAATGAATTTAATATTTTAGAGAAAGGGAAAATCTGTAAAAATTTGCATAAATTAAATCCTTTTGTGGATCAAGAGGGACTCCTCAGGGTGGGGGGAAGATTATCTCACTCTAATCTTCCATATGGCGCTTGCCATCCTTTGCTTTTGCCAAAGAACTCTCATTTTACACATTTACTAATCGATTATTATCATAAGACCTATTGTCATGTAGGACCTCGCACATTGCAATCTTTAATTGCAAGAAAATATTGGATTATAAGTGCTAGGTCAATTATACGTTCTCGATTAAGCAAATGCATTTCATGTATTCGTGTACACCCTACACATATGAAAGTTAAAATGGGAGATTTGCCCTCAGATAGAGTCACTCTTTCTCGTCCATTCTTGAAGGTTGGGATTGATCTTGGCGGCCCGTTTCATATCAAGGAAACATCTTTACGAAAAGCAAGAACTTTTAAAGCTTATATTTGTTTATTTGTTTGCTTCGCAACTAAAGCCGTACATGTTGAATTGATCACCGACTTATCCACAGAAGCATTTCTTAGAGGACTTGATCGTTTCATCGCTCGTCGTGGAATTTGTCAAACAATTTATTCTGACAGAGGAACAAATTTTATTGGAGCTGATCGCCTTTTGACTGAAGCTTACAAATATTTTTCTTCTAAACAAATTCAAAATGAATTGGCTTCAGATTTGATTTCAAGAGGAATTGAATGGAACTTCAACCCACCGTACAGCCCCAATTTTGGTGGAATTTGGGAAAGTGGTATTCGAAGCGTTAAACATCATTTGAAAAGAATAGTTGGAGAACAGCTGTTAACCTTCGAAGAAATGTCCACACTCCTCTGCAAGATTGAGGCTATTTTGAATTCACGGCCGTTATGTGCTATATCTACAGATCCGAGTGAAGCTGACGTTCTCACTCCAGGGC
>JAKCPI010011037.1:0-23457 GCA_023213315.1 Euborellia annulipes | reverse complement strand
GAAAAAAATAAATAAATATTAATTTTGTTCACTCACCGGCGCTTCTCATGAGTTTGTCAAAAGGATTTCCCCCAACTTCCGAATCTCCTCCAACGAGGGCCTGGAATGGACATTTAAAACACAATTAAAAATACATTATAACTTTACCATAATAGGAAATATTGTTACTTATCATAAAAAAATGTATATTGTAAGTCAGGGGCCTTAGAAATTCAATGATTAAACTAAAATAGTGAAAAAAGATTAGAGAGAGAATAAGGTAGGCTTATATATTAATATACAATATTTTTATTTTATTTTAAGGAGATTGCAACCCCAGGATTTTTCGCATTCGTACGATATAAGGATGTTCAAAACTTCATTGTTTAATATTAACCATAGAAACATTAAGAAAATGGCTATTACTCTGATCATAATTAAAATTTTTAAAACATTAAATTATTGAATGATTATAGAACCGAATCGGCATCACTCATTAAGTATTGAATCATTTGTTTGTTCATTTCAAATCGATTATCATGGTATAAAAAGAAAGAAGAAGAGGGGGGGAGGGGAAGTCCTTTAGGAAAGTAGACGATGATAAAAAGCCTCGAGCGATCCAACCCTCATTTTTTATAGAGGAAATTTATTTAATAATGCACACTCAATTCATCGGCATTTCCAGAGGCAAAAATAGTCAGCAGATTTTTTTTTTTATTAAAAAATAATAATATTTCTTTTGGAGAATTTTGTCATCTCCCCATTGAAACAAATTTTTTTGTTCAACAATATCATTATAAAAAATTTTAAAAGTTGGCGGAACGCTCGTTATTATTTTTTTAAGGTGTCAGCTTTTCGTTTGAGCTATACAAACCAATAAAAGCTATGATCTAAGATTATTTTTAATAATATTTTTTGACCCGAAACGACACGTAATGGCTCAGGAAGGAATAGTAAATAAAAATAATAATAAATCATATACATTTTTTTCAGATAAGTATCGATTAAAAATTTTAAGTTGCGAAACATATTTGTTAAATATAATTTTATATAATCGAACTGAAAAATACGATTGACAAATAAATATTAAATGAAAAAGAAATATGAACAGATTTATGCTGAGGAACTTTGACAGTTGATACAATTTAATCGTTCTATTAATTATGTATTATTTGAGGTAATTCTAAGATTCTAAATAATAAATTTCTAGTTTTATTGTAATTTGAAATTAATTTGATCCATTCCCTTGTGGACGAAAACAAAGGGAATGCTTAAAGTTTTAGGAAAATCTTGAAAATTCTCAAAGTTCAAAGGCGATGGAAAAAATATGACCTCTATAGATAAGGTCCACCCTAATTAATTTGGATACAATCAAATGGAATAAATAGGGACCGGGTCTAAATAGCCTCGTTGCCGAAAAAGCCCATTAATAAATTTAAAAAAAAAGAAAAAAAACTCAATGGCCTCAGCCGAAAATGGAAAATTAAAAAAAAGCATATTTTATTAAAAAATTTAAAAATTATTTTTAATAATATTTTTGACCCGAAACGACACGTAATGGCTCAAGAAGGAATAGTAAAGAAAAATAATAATAAATCATATACATTTTTTTCAGATAAGTATCGATTAAAAATTTCAAGTTGCGAAGAATAAACTTACAGTTCGCCGTCGGGGTTGATTTTGGAGGCATCCTCGCCGGCCTTGCCAGCCAGACTGGAAACAAAGAAAAAGACAATCAGAAACTTTTCAAAATGTAAACAAGCTTATAAGAATGCTTAGAGAATATCTGTAGGGCTTTTTATAGGCTTATGAACTAGAGTTTTGTTTTTTTTTGCTGTCTTATTGGACTATAAACTTAAATTTCAGGGCAGACAGTAAAACAGTCAGAGAAATATTGTACAATTAAAAATATGAAATTAAAAAAACTATTTTCCTGGCTGCTCTCATGACAAGCCAGAGGTTGATAGAGCTCTGTTTGAAAATAGTTTTTCAAACAACACCATAAAAACTGTAAATAAGCCAGTCAATATATTGTTTAAGATAAGGAATAATTTGCGAGATGAGTTTGTGTTTGGACAAATGATGCCCCGTGGACTCGAACTAGGACTTCCCGCTTTAGCGTCGAACTGACTAATCCTGGGGCGGTAACATAGGATAAAGGTAATCCGTCGGCTGTGAAAATTGGTTTCATTGCCCAATCAAACACAATCAAACACAAACTCATCTCGAAAATTATTGCTTATTTTATACAACTCTATATTATTTTGATCCTTTCCAAGGATAATTATTTATATCAATTGATACATTTTCATTGCGGGAATCCAGACCTACGTCGCTTATCAATGTCAATTCCTCTAAGCCTTTTGAAAGAATTTTTTACAGGTATATATAAATACACTGGTGCCAGTAGAAAAAAGACATGATACATAGTAGGACTAAAATTGATGGCCAATAATAGCAAATTTATTGATTGTTTTTTGACTTAAATGTCTTTATTTTAAGATTTACCCAATCGTCTTATCTACTAAAACATCAATGAGCCTAATTAAATTATTTCACAAAATCTTATTATTTTGAAGTATTAATTATTTATTCTTAAATTTTTATTAAATTAATTTGAGACGAAAATTAAGCAGGAAGTTTTCATAGGTTGTATAAAAAAAAAAAAAAAAAAAAAATTAAACATGATTCAGCGAAAGGAATTCATGTAAACAATTACAAAAATAACGAATTTGAATTGAAAAGTCGCTCAATATTTATAGAAAGCCTAGGAAGAAGATGAAGACGAAGAAAGGGAGGAGGCCAAATGTTTGCCTCGTACTTGAATTGAATTAATTAAAAATATCCACGCGGGGGCCTAAAAATATGAGAGGGAAAATCTATTGCCAAGGCTGTTGCTCTATGAATCATTTGCAAGTCTGAAATTCGAAGAATTTAAATTGTTTTTTTTTTTTTTTTTTTTTTTTTTTATAGTCATTTTGTTTGAATAGTAATCGAGTTTTCTAAGGGGGTTGAAATCCTATGAGAATCGAATTTAAAAATGAATATCACGAGGGATAGAGAGAAAAAAATAAAAAAATGCAAACAAATTTTCTTGGAAAAAGTCTCTCTGAGTAGAAAGAGGCTTTGATGGTCGTTTTGAATTGGATATATACTGTATATGCAGGAGCGTAAATAACACCCCCGCAATACGGGGGGGGGAGCGCAGCAGGTCAAGGGGCACATAAAAACATATAAAAGAATTTAAAAATTAAAATGTAGTAAACACATTATCACCAAAATAAATTTTACAATTCATTAAGATATCTTGTTTCATAAATAATTCTGTTTTTTTCTGGGGTATTATGAGCTATTCTTAAGTATATTGCCCCCCTCCCCCCCAATTTTTGAATCAGCACTACCCTCCGTAGTGCCATCCCTGAATGCAAAAATCGTGTATTCACGATATTCTGTAGTTTAATTTCTTCCAAAAAATCATTCGTAAGAGAAAGTTGTGTGCGATCAGTCACACCAGATTTTTTTATAAATAAAAATAAAAACGACATCGAATTTTTGACATGAATCGAATACTTTCTCTCCATATATTTCATATATAGGGTAAGAGAAAGTAAAAAGAGATAAAAATGAAGCAATAGAACAGGTTGCATATCTGCAGGGCGCATTTGAATTTTATTTTATTTCTTAATTAAAAAATAAATTTATTTTTTAACTTATTTTAAATCACACAATGCCTGGGGCCTGGCAATGGACAAGAACAACAGTCTCCACAATCGTTGCGATTAAGCAATGCAAAGCGCGGCGAAACCTCGGGTTGGTGACCCCCGAGGGATCAGCGTGAGGAAAATCCCCCGGTAGCCATCGGTACATAGGTTATACAAATAAACAATAGGCCCTATATATATATATAGCTAAATGGCCTCATCAGTCGAGGAGGCAAAAAAAATAATTCCCCAAGTTTTTTTTTTTTACATTCGAGAATGAGATGCCTGAGCGAAGTTATGGCATGCGCTTCTGAACTCGAATAAAGGGAACCAATACATTTTTTAAAACTAGTATCTTAATCTCCTTCTCTTTTAATATTCTTTGTTTTAAGGAGATTAATAAATTTTTTCTGGTATTTGTAATATTTTAGTGTTACAATAGGACAATGGAAGTTAAGACTAAAAATAATGAGATTCAAATTTTCACTTAAAAATAGATTCTGAATGTTCAAATTTCGAAAGATTTTTTTCATTGCGTAAAGAAATTTATGCATGTTTTCACCTCTGCTTCAAGTTTATATAATTTAGATGTCATATAAAAAAAGACATTAAATAAATTCATTTCTTGCGTGAAAAGAATAAAATATAAGAATACTAACAATTGGTATCAAAATGAAATCATAATAGTATCATTAGTATTCTATTTCATATTTCGAAAAAAGCCAAATAATATTATTGATTAGTAAAAAAAATAAATAGACAAAAACAAAATTACAATTCTAGGAATATATTTACAAATGAGATATGAAACTCAAAAGAAAGTTTCGATTTGTTTTATTGGTTAAAGAGAATATGTATGTAGAATTTGAATTGGTATATCGAATAAATGATAAGAATTTAAATAAGCATAGTTGACTGAGTTTAAATAATAATGGAAATGGAAGAGAAATCGTAGTATAGTACAGTATAAGGTTTATCTACTGATACTAGAGTATTCAATAGGCTAACTTAATCAAATATTTACTTGAAACCTTAAAAAATTAATTATATTGTGGGAAATTTTATTAAAAAACCCAACCAGTGACAATCCGATTAAATTCTAGAGCCCGTTCAATTAAAATTTTTTTCATTTTTTGTTTTCAAACAGGCTTCGATTAATTAATTTTTTTTTATATTAAAGAATAAATTCGTGAATATTATTGGATAAAGTCCTATCCATTTTGTTTTGTGATTTCAAAATAATTGATGAATTGAGACTTCGTTCTATTTCCTATATTGTAAAGATAGAATTTTAATGTTTTGCCAAATTAAATTTAATTCAGACGTATCTTTTATGCCAATTAATTATTCTCCTTTCTCAAAATATTTACCGTATAATTAATTTTGAGGATGAAATAAATTAGGTCACCCTACGACCTCATCAAAAGATATTATTTTTCAAGTTCTGTTAGGAAGAGAATTTCCATACATGTCTTTTGGTTTCCAAGCTGTGTTATTAGGATACCAAAATGTAAAAAAAAAAAAAAATCATAATTAATTTTATTGTAAACATTTTTTAAGAGTCTCCAAAATATTTGAAATTTAAAATTCGCTTCGCCCATGGGGCTTGGAGTAGTTGGTAGCGTGTCTACCTTCTATACCGAACGTCGCGGGTTCGGACCCCAGGCAGTCCGATAATTTTATTTAAGGCATTTGGATACCAAATGACTTAAATAAAAATGCCTGGACCCCAATATGTATAATAATCATTAAGGGATATCGTTTAAAGTCTTAAATGGCCTAAGTTGCCGAAAAGACTGTGTGAATGTGAGTGTGAATGAGAAAAAAGTGTGAATTAAAAAAAAAAAAATCTGGTGTGACAAGCACAGTACACAACTTTCGATTACCGAAGGTAAGAGAAAGTTGTGTGCTGTGCTTGTCACACCAGATTTTTGTGTCGACATGTATTTAGTTCCCGGCAGTAGGGAATATTTGAATTCAGATGTAAAATTTATAAGTATGGGAACGAAAATATTTATATTTTGTTACCATGGCAACCATTTTTCCTATCTTTCCTATGAAACACAAGAGTAAAGTGGTCTTCAGAAGATTTCAATCGCAAAATGAGAATATACATTTTAAAGAGCATCTAAAAAATAATTGATTTTTGAATTTTAAAAAAAATCGTTGGAGCAAATTTTGAGAAAATCGAAAAAAACTGAAAAAGTACATCAGTAAAGTACTAGTACTCTTTGGCCGATTTTGATTAAAAGCTTATTTTTCCGGTCCCGGGGGGTGTTTAACTTAAATATAAAATTTCAACCTCGTAGCTCAATTCCTTCATCCTTAAAATTGAACACACACCCACCCACCCACCCACCCACACACCCACCCACAGACAGACCATGTCGCGAAAACCACTTTTTTGGATTCAGGGGACCTCAAAACGTGAAGATCCATCAAAATCTCGACATCGAATTTTTGACATGAATCCAATACTTTCTCTCTATATATATATTACATATATACATAGGTAAGAGAAAGTAAAAAATCACTTTAATTAAATTAATTTAATTTAATTTAATTTAATTTGATTTAATTTTTCTTAAACTTATAATTTTTTAAAGGAAAATACTTTAGAGCGGTCGTTTTCAGAAATTCAGAGATATTGAGAGAGGGAGGGAGCAAATCATGTCCTTTGTCTTCCTTTCTTGGGAGGCATTGAAGGTGGGAAATTGTTGTTATGATTAATTGGAAGGGTTAGAGAAGGGCCTTAACAGCTTTAGAGTGGGGCTGAGAATACTAGAATTCTAATACCCTATTGGGAGCTTGGCATCCTAGAATTCAATGCTTGATTTAATATTTTTACTTTCTCTTACCTATGTATATATGTAATATATATATAGAGAGAAAGTATTGGATTCATGTCAAAAATTCGATGTCGAGATTTTGATGGATCTTCACGTTTTGAGGTCCCCTGAATCCAAAAAAGTGGTTTTCGCGACATGGTCTGTCTGTGGGTGTGTGGGTGTGTGGGTGGGTGTGTGGGTGTGTGTTCAATTTTAAGCATGAAGGAATTGAGCTACGAGGTTGAAATTTTATATTTAAGTTAAACACCCCCCGGGACCGGAAAAATAAGGTTTTAATCAAAATCGGCCAAAGTGTACTAGTACTTTACTGATGTACTTTTTCAGTTTTTTTCGATTTTCTCAAAATTTGCTCCAACGATTTTTTTTTAAATTCAAAAATCAATTATTTTTTAGATTCTCTTTAAAATGTATATTCTCATTTTGTGATTGAAATCTTCTGAAGACCACTTTACTCTTGTATTTCATAGGGAAGATAGGAGAAATGGTTGCCATGGTAACAAAATATAAATATTTTCCCATACTTATAAATTTTACATCTGAATTTAAATGTTCCGTACTGTCGGGAACTAAATATATGTCGACACAAAAAATCTGGTGTGACAAGCACAGAACACAACTTTCGATTACCGAAGGTAAGAGAAAGTTGTGTGCTGTGCGCCAGTCACACCAGATTTTTTAATTTAAATTTATAAAAAAAAGGCTTATATTCCTTGAGATATTGACAAGATTCTTTTAATCAGCAAATAATTTCTCTAAGTACTGTAATTAATTAAATTTAATAGCGGATTTCCTCTGGGAGTCCGAACTTTCTTCAAAGCAAAAGAAAATACAAACAACATGAAATTTGAATAGAAATACAAAAAAAAAATTTACTAAATTAATTACTTTTAAAAAAAAGTCAAACTTATTTACCCCATCCCACAAACTACTTACCTCCTAACAAAGCTGTTATTTAACTCTAATCTAACCCATTATTGTCAATGGCACGAACATAGTATTATACACGTATTAAATTAAAAACTAGTTTCTATTTATTCAATAAATAATATTGAAATTTTGAGAAAAATACAAAATAAATCAGATTAGATTTCTATTGTAGGATTATCCATCAAATGAATCGGTTTGATGAAAAATTTTGACAGTGAATTTGTTAAGTTATAAACAAATTGAATCAGCCTGTCAAGAGATCAAACTAAAACTACACACAGGAAACAAGAATAAAATTTCACTAAAAGCCTTCGAATGAATCAACATTGGTTTCTATTTTAAATATTTCAATGTTCAGACCAAACACTCGAAGCTTTAAAAACAAAACATTATAGCCAAATATTTTTATTTATGTGTTATTAGAAATGCCTGGCTGGCTGGCAAAGTTTCTCTGCTGCAGCGTCTCGTTTATTTTCGAAAAAGCTTCACTCGTAAAAAGTCAGAATGAATGAATGGCCTTTCTAAATTATACATGTAAATAAATAATCTATTTCAAATTACTCATATCATAAATACATTTGTAATTTCATTCTTAGATTGATGTTTTTGTGATTCAAAAGAAAAAAAAAGAGATTACAAAAAATTTAGTAGCTTTTAAAAGTCTTAAAAGGTAGGTAAGTGGAAATTATGTTTAAAAACACATCCACTCCTAATTCAAGCAAAAGCTATAAAGTATATTCAAAAGTTAGAAGCACTAAAGGCTCTAGAACACTTCTGTTCTGGTCACCCTTTTTGAAAGCAGGTGGGCATGAAGTCTTACGGGAGCAAGAACATACAGTTGAGACTAATGACATGATAGAATAATTTTTTTTTATTCTATAAAATTAATAAAATTTATAATTTATATACTCAATTAAGAATGAATTTTGCCAGAGGTGATAGTATGAAAAAGAATAGACCTGAGTCAATAAGCAAGGCCAAGCGATGAACTTTTGGATGGTTTCCCCAGAGAAACATGAATTAATGACTCCTGATAAATGAAATTTTTTTAATATACAGTAATACTTCGAAAAGTTCGGTTATTCGGTTCCACCGATTTGCCGGACTTTAACCAAGAATTTTTTTTTGCTGTTTATTTATCTTTTTAAAAGAAAAAGTGTGAGTGTTTTTATTTTTATTAGAAAAAAAAAAAATTTTTAGTTTAGAATTTTTTTTTAAATAAAAATTTCAAACAATCGGAGTAATGGGCCATCCAAGTATTACATAAGCAAATTTTTATCTGTTTTAGATTCTCCTCACACTTGTCAGCAACAAAAAATAGCCAAACTCCTTGCTTACGTAAACATCTCGCTTTTAAAGGGCAGTGACTTTTTGTTTGGGGAATGTTACGTCAGCAGCTTTTTCTTATTGGTAAAAATAAGCAAAGCCTCCCTTGACTGCTTACATAATATTTAAATAGTCCTTAATCAAAGCTGGACTAGTATACGGTATATACCTATTATATATCCATGGGCATAACTAGTGGTGTCCCGGTCCCCCACCCCCAGAAGGCTCCCCGCCCCAAAACAATATGAAGCCTTCCAGCCCCCCCCCCGAAGGATGGCTGGACCCATGGCCCCTCAGCCAAATTTCCCGGTTACACCCATGTATATACTAATACCTACATTATATCCATTTTTAAAGTCTTTATATCCAGGGCAGCCAATAAAAGAATTAAAATAAAAAAAGATTGAATTTTCCAACAATTATTAAATTCAATCTGTATTTTAAAATATTAATTTATTTTAGTTTCATTGAAATTGTGACTCTGTGCGCAATAATCCTGGACGGGGATAAGCCACCCATTTTTATAGAGTTTTTAGTAGGTTGAACGAAATTTTTTAATGCATTAAAAATAATTGTTTTACTACACTCAACCCTGATAAGAGAATTTAACGCAACCTTTCTTTAAAGGGATGGTTTGATGTCCACTTATCTCTGCTGGTTATATGTACTTGTATATAGATTATAGAGATAAATGATTATGGCAATCGGTCTGGCTCTGGTAGACCGATGCCCATTTTTTTATCTCCCAGGTTTCGTCAACGTTGAACCTCTCCGATAAATTGCGACATTTATAAGAGATGTTTACAAAACGATCGAGAGAGACACAGGCCAAAACTTTATCACTGACAACTGACAAGGATCGATTCATTTGTTTTAGAGAAACAATAAATTAATAAATGCTTTTTAATAAAAAAATGGAATTTATTTTCAAGAGAAGAATCGCTATAGCCCATTGCCTTCGAATGTCATTCATTTCTACTTGAACATACTAAAAAAATTTTATTTATTATATTTTTTGGCTTGAATATTCAAAATACGACTAACGCTAATTAATTAATGCCTGCAGAATGTGTTTTTGCTTTAAAATGAGTTTAAAAAGACAGTCGAGTAGGCGTAAAATATTATTACAGAAAAGCCTTTCTGAGGAGATGGAAAGTGACGAAATACTTCTCCATACTTATGGGATAAAAAGAGCAAAAAAAGCGTACCAGTCTTCATTTCTTAATTCAAACGTACTAATGTTTGTACTTATTACATTACATTTAATAAAAGGTATAAGCACTATTTATCTATCTTATGTTAGTTGAAACATACTAATGTTTGAACTAAGAAATGAAGAGGGTCTGTACCAAAAATTGATCATTTCTCATCTGCGTGGTGACGACAAAAAGTTCTCAGAATTTTTCCATTTTTCTGTTGAACAGTTTGACTTCGTGCTGAGAATAATCAAATAATCGTTAACGACTAACGATCATATTCACTTTTTATTTGACTGTCAACGATTATCGTTAACGACTCTAGCGGCAATCGCTCGGAGAAAAATAGCTCATAAGAAATACAAAGAAATAGTGCTCAAGTTTAATCGTTGAATGATAATAAACCGAGAAAAACATAGCTTTAGAATGTGCTTGAAAGTTAGGTATTTGAAACATACCAGTATAAGCCTATATTTGATTAATGAGAACAAACAGCTAAGAAGGTTGAACCTGGTAACCAAATCGTTGACCAGGAAATAAATATTTTACTGGCGCACAGCACACAACTTTCTCTTACCTTCGGTAATCGAAAGTTGTGTTCTGTGCTTGTCACACCAGATTTTTTGTGTCGACATATATTTAGTACCCGACAGTACGGTACATTCGAATTTCAAGATGTAAAATTTATAAGTATGGGAAAATATTTATATTATATTTTGTTACCATGGCAACCATTTTTCCTATCTTTTCTATAGAGTACAAGAGTAAAGTGGTCTTCAGAAGATTTCAATGACAAAATGAGAATATATATTTTAAAGAGCATCTAAAAAATAATTGATTTTTGAATTTAAAAAAAAATCTTTGGAGCGCATTTTGAGAAAATCGAAAAAAACTGAAAAAGTGCATTAGTAAAGTACTAGTACTCTTTGGTCGATTTTGTTCAAAAGCTTCGTGTCACGTCCCATGGGGGTGCCTAACTTAAATATAAAATTTCAACTTCCTAGCTCTTTTCTTTTTTGAGATATTTTGTTCACATGACACACACACACACACAACAGACCATGTCGCGAAAACCACTTTTTTGGATTCAGGGGACCTCAAAACGTGTATATCCGTCAAAATCTCGACATCGAATTACGAATCCAATATTTTCTCTCTATATATTAACATATATAGAGGTAAGAGAACGTAAAAAAGGAAAAATTTCGGAAATTAAACCACGAAAGAAGAGTAAAGAGAATAAAAATTTTCAAACATTTCCTGACAAAAAAGAGGCATTATTAATTAAAATGCAAAGTAAATTTCCTTTTAATCTTTAAAGAATAGAGAACAAAAGCAGCAGGTGAGAAATGAAAGAGAGAGAGAGAAAGAGAACTTAGGACGTGTGAATAATAGCAAACGAGGAAAAACTCTTTTGTTTTAACTTTATTTGGTAATTAACCCTGAAAAAGTTATTGAACTTTGATTTGTGATTGAATTAACTGGAAGTCGGATTATTTGTATCGATTTCGAACAAGTTTTCCACTTCCGGGCCTGAAAACTAATAAAGTCATAACATGGAGGCAAATGCATTATCAACTTAATCCCTTTTCTATTAATTGACTCTTACTGTTTGCTGCCAGAGGGGCTTTTGATTATCCGCTTTATCAGTATCAGTTCTCAAGACTAATTTCCAATAAAGGCCTAGTACGATATTTAGTCTATAAGTAAAACACTTTAAAATTATGTTTATTAAAGTTTTTATGGTTTATAATAATATTATTTACTTTACAAATTTGATTTGATTATAATCAAATTTTTTTTTCAGCTGAATGTAATAATATTTTTTTATGAATTATTATGTTTTTAATGTGCTGAATCCAAAACTGATCACCATTTCAAACCATCACGTAGAGTTTTTTTACAAAACATTTTGTTACCATGGCAACCATTTCACCTATCTTTCCTATGAAGTACAAGAGTAGCCCTCGGGGCTTGGTGTAGAGGTTAGCGTGCTAACCTCGTATACCAAACGTCGCGGGTTCGGACCCCAGGCAGTCCGATGATTTTATTTAAGCCAATTGGATACCAAATGGCTTAAATAAGAATGCCTGGACCCCCCATAAATATAATTATTTATACAACGGTTATCGTCAAAGTCTTAAATGGCCTAAGTTGCCGAAAAGACTGTGTGAATGTGTGTGTGAGTGTGACTGTGAATGAGAAAAAAGTGTGAATTTTTTTTTTTTATAAAAAAGAAAAAAGTACAGGAGTAAAGTGTGCTTCAAACAATTTGGAGGGCAAAATAAGAAAATATTGTACATTTTAACGAGCATTTAAAAAACAATTGATTTTTGAATTTTAATCAAAATCCTTAGAGCGAATTTTGAAAAAAAAAGTAAAAAAAAAGTACATCAGTAAAGTACTAGTACTTTTTGGCCGAATTTATTTAAAAGATTATTTTCACACTCCAGCGGGGTGTCAAACTTAAATATAAAATTTCAGCCTCATAGCTCAATTCCTTCATGCTTAAAAGGGAACACAGACACACAGACAGACAGACAAACCATGTCGCGAAAACCACTTTTTTGGATTCAGGGGACCTCAAAACGTGAAGATCCATCAAAATCTCGACATCGAATTTTTGACATGAAACCAATACTTTCTCTCTATATATATTAACATATGAGTCTTCCATTTCCAAAATTGTCTAATAGTTGGATCGGGAACAAATTTTCAGGAAACGAGAAAAACCTGTATTTTATTAAACTCAAGAGCTAATTTATGACTGTTATGTTTACAAAATCTGTAAATAAATTAGAAACACAATTTTCAAGGTCTTAGGTCCGTATTATTTTCTATATAGAAGTAATAAACTGTTTTAATATTCAACTAGGCACTTTTGGAAAAGTTTTTTGTAATTAGCTAGTTTTGGAATTGGATCTTTTGCAATTAGCGAGTTTTGGCACTGTAAATGCAAATAGTCAGTATCAATCAACATACCAAAACAAAAAAGAAAATTCCATAAAAATACCAGGTTAGCCAACAATAATCATTATTAAAAAGAGTAGATGTATAGGTCTGCACTAATAAAAATGTCCCCCATTTTTCCAAAATATACAACTATCATGCGTTTTTGCAACTAGTGGGTGAATGTCGCCATCTTAGCAAGCAAGTAGTTTTGGAAGAGTATCTGATTTTCCAACAAGACAGTTTTGGAAATGGAATGAAATGCAACTAGGTCCTGTTTGAATTTGTACTCGATTTTCAGTATTTGTTTTAAATAGGATATAGAAACTTTTTTCACTGGAAAACTATTTTCAAATGTATATTTCAGTTGCGCCAGACCGGAAGAAATATGACAGGCCGGCCCGTCGCACGGTCTGACGTCTGTTGAAAAGAGGAAGGAAGAGACAGACATTCAAAGAACTGAAGGACTGCCTGTCCCAGCTCGGGCAGCTCGTGGTCGCCATCCACGTACCCACAAGATGTGAGCCCCTGAGCAATAGTTGTGCCAACAACATGCAATTAAAATTTCAAATTTTGTCAATTAGGCACTTTTAGAAATGAACGACTCATATATAGAGGTAAGAGAAAATAAAAATGACTACCAATAAATTGAAATAAGTAGAGATGGAGTATAATTGGCCTTAGATGGCGAAAAATTAAAACAAATAAAAAAATAAAATAAAATAAATCCATGTAAAAAGTGTTTATGTCAAAAGGGTTTAAAAATTAAAACTCCCGGCTATCTTATTAAACTTACACCATTATTGTTTTGTGATGTATAAGGCCATTGGACACAGCTGATCGTCAGAAGAGCAAATAACCCACTAAGCTCAAGAGATGCATCAACTTCAGCATCTGGAGCCGAGTCTGTGTCATTTCCTGATTAAGGCTTCGCGGCGACGACTCTCGTGTATGTATATATACAAAAGCAAACAGCGTTTCAATTAGAAATAATTAAAGAAAGGTAGGAAAAAGAATGTGTCTCTTCCTTTTAGTTTTTGTTTACTTATGAGACCTTGACTTCGTATAAAAATAGAAAAGCTTTTTTGAATTGGGATTTCAATTAGAGAATTATTTTAATTGGAGTTGAGGGTGAGAGCGATAAAAATAAAATACACCCAAGGCAAAAATTCGATTGGATTTCTTTTGAATTATTTTTAACTTATATTTTCAATGAATGTGAAAAAAAAAATTGCAATCTTCTCTTAGGATACCAAAGTGAAATAATTTCACCCCCATTATCAGGCAAAAAAGAGCAAAATTCAATTTTATGAATACTTAATATAGTGTTTTAAAAATTATTTTACGTACATGACATGTAACTAACTATATTTTCCGAGAAAAACTTTTTTTTTGACAATGATTTATCAACTTAAAATATTCACATAGAAAAAAGATAAAATATTTTATCTAAAAGAGATTTTATCAAAATTCTCATTTATAACCTTCTGATAATATCATTTATTATTTAATGGTATTTAAAATAAACTTTGATTTATATTTGCAATCAAAAAGCTTGATATGAGATTTGTCTATTATACTGTTTCTTATGCATGGCATACAATTTTAACGAGTTCTATTTGTTTGCTTAAAGAGAGAGAGAGAGAGAGAGAGAGAGAAGTGTGACGAGGATGGAGAGGGAAGGGGGTGGGGTTGGCTCTATTATAATTTGTGCAAATGAACCGGGGGCCAAATTGCTTGCTAAAAGCCAGCCATTTAAAGCTACCTATCAAGCTTAGAGAATAGACAGCGAGAATTACGAGAATAATTGCGAATCCAAGTAAATGGGTTGGGCTCCGAAAAAAAATGACTGATATTTGTAAATGAATAAAAGCAGAGTAGAAAAATTATAATTTGTGAAATAATTTTGCTCTGGACTGTAGCACAAAGGTAGAAGTCTTGCTTCTTGTGCCAGGGGTCGGGTGTTCAGTTCTCAACCCAAGGAATGAAATTTGTCTAAATGACAGTATATTGAATATCAATCAATTTAGTACAGTGCAATTAGCTCCAAAAACGGACAAACCCCTACATCCCAAAATAAAAAGTTTTTTTCAAAGTTCTATCCCCTCCACGTAGTATGTTACACTATTTTGAGGGTCAGGTTATGGCGGGAGGGGGCGGGAAGTCCTTTTTGTCAATTTTCGTTTATTACTAATTCTGAGTTTATAATTTATTTTGGTTTATGGTATATCACTAAACTCAAACAATCCAACTTTGTTCAATGATTTTGATGTATGACGAGGAATTTAATTTAATACTTAACATGTTATATAAAGTAGTCCTGAATAAGAAGGATTTAATGTCAATCAAGAGAGGATAAAAGATAAGAAAAATCTGGTGTGACTGTTCGCACAGCATACAACTTTCTCTTAGCTTTGGTAATCGAAAGTTGAGTTCTGTGCTTGTCACACCAGATTTTTTGTGTCGATATATATTTAGAAGGTTGCGATAATACGGTACAATCTAATTTCAAGATGTAAAAAATATTTATATTTTGTTATCATAGCAACCATTTCTCCTATCTTTCCTATGAAGTACAAGAGTAAAGTGATCTTCAGAAGATTTAAATGGCAAAATGAGAATATATATTTTAGAAAGCATGTAAAAAATAATTGAATTTTGATTCGTTGGAGCGAATTTTGAAAAAATAAAAAAAAAAACTGCATCAGTAAAGTACTAGTGCTTTTTGGCCGAATTTGTTCAAAAGCTTCGTGTCACGTGCCACGGGGGTGCCTAACTGGAATATGAAATTTCAACCTCCTAGCTCTTTTCGTTCTTGAGATATTTTGTTCACACACATACACACAGACCATGTCGTGAAAGCCATTTTTTTGGATTCAGGGGACCTCTAAACATGAATATCCATCAAAATCTCAACATCGAATTTTTGACATGAATAAGAAGGATCTAATGTCAATCAAGAGAGGATAAAAGATAAGAAAAATCTGGTGTTACTGGTCCAATACTTTCTGTCTCTATTTATTAACAGAGAAAGTAAAAATATTTCTCCAAGCCAATGTGGACGTAATACAAGGAGATGAAATAAAATAAAAAACTTCTTTTCAGCCAGAATTATTTTAATATTCCTTTTCGACCTTTCGGGGACTAAACATCACCCATCTTCAGGACAAAGGTGTTAAAAAAAAATTCTTAACTGTCTTGCCTCTTTCAGTTGTTAGAAAAGTAAGAATGTTAGTATATTCCAAAATATACTTTCTAACAACTGAAGCAGGCAGGCAGAGCTGAGAATTTTTTTAACACCTTAGTCCTTTCTATGGGGAAGATGGGTGATGTTTAATCTCCAAAAAGTTGACAAGTAATATTAAAATAATAAAAAGGTATTTTATTTTATTTCATCATCTAAAAATATTTCTAAAGATTCATATGACCAAAATCCTTATTGATGAAAAGTGCACTATTTTTGTTTTTTTAAGATTTTTTGGTCACTCAAGGAAGACACCGTCCATATTGATTAATTATATTAAATGACGTCAATTTATCACTAAAAACGAGAACCTTCAATCATGAAATAAAAGATTTACCTCAGTCCAGGGGCATTATTTTTTAATTCAAAAAGAGAATATAAAATCTATTCAATAGTATGCCACACAATTTTGAATGAAAAATTAAAAAAAAAAATTATTTTTCAGAAAAATTTTGCATTTTGTTTGTGTATTTTGTTGGAGAACTAAATTAGAATGAAATAATCATTAGCATTGTTATTCAAAAATAACTAACTAGAGGTCGACTTATTTTTACTCTCATGGGATAAATAAACTAGAATTCCGGTAAATGGATCAATAAGGTTTAATGAAATAAATTGTTATAATCCATATTTATGACATATTTAATTATAAAAACAATAAATAGATGATTAGTAGAATGGCCTATTTACTTGATATATTATTTATTGTTTTCTATTCCAAGTTTTCTCAAACCACAAAGGGTAAGTATTAACTTCATGTCCTAGAGCAGTGGTTTCCAAACTTTATGTTACCACGCCTCCCTTAATTAATCTTATGACGCCTCCCCCCCTCCCATTTTATAAAATAATACAAAAAAAAAAAAATTTAATGCTAAAAAATATAAATTTATATAATAATATTTTTTTTATTATTTATTCTTATTTATATTAAAACTAGCAATCATTTGGAAAATTGGTCCTGGTGGCCAATATTCGCGTCTTTCCTTAGACTAGTCCGCGCCTCCCTAGGGAGGCGGGCCTCACAGTTTGGAAAACGTTGGTATAAAGGTATTTTACGGCTGGTAGAATTTGTATCAGGAATGAAAGTTAGAAGAAACGCAACCAAAATTTTTTCTTTAAAAATATATTTTAACAGCTTACAAAACGTCAAAGCCATCCTCTGTTGACCACTAACAGCTCCGAGGATGGCTTTGATTAACTCAGGTGTTAAAATATTTTTTTAAAGAAAAATTCTGGTTGCGTGTTCTTATAACTTTTATTCCTGAAGAAAAATATTTTTCTCAAATCTTATTTTCGCGCCCTAGGGGGGTACCTAACTTAAATATAAAATTTCAACCTTTTAGCTCAATTCCTTCATGCTTTAAATTGAACCCAAAAAGATACACAGACAGACCATGTCGCGAAAATCATTTTTTTGGATTCAGGGGACCTCAAAACGTGTATATCCATCAAAGTCTCGACATCGAATTTTTGACATGAATCCAATATTCTCTCTCTATAGGCCTATATATGTATATTAAATTATACATATAGGTAAGAGAAAATAAAAATTCAAGTCCGAATTGAGATTAGTTCTATATACAAAAAGATGCGGTAACTCACCCCAGTAAAATTCTAAGTGGACTAATCATATCTTACTTTTCTACCTAATGAAAAAAATCCCTACAAAATTCTGCAAGGGATTCGATGGGCTCCTAAGTTACCCAGTGTTATTATTATCTGTTTATGAGAGTTTAGAAATCTTCGAAAATTAATTCCGCCCCAGTAATAAAAATTTTTAGAATGATATTAAAATGTTTCTATCCTACTATACTATTTGCTAAATATTGAATATAAATTTTAACTCAAACGGAATGCACTTATTTTTTAGTAAAAGTATTAAAAAATATTAATATCTTTGTGCATTATAGGGGATGGGGCATTAACCCCCCTGGTTAATGCCTTCATACTTCCCCCCTCCCCTTTAAGCAAATGCCAGCCTTCACCGCGAAATTACTCTCAAAATAATTTGAATACATTTATAAATAATTATTTTAATTTTTATTTTATTTTGAAATTATTTTATTTTAATTTTCAACCCTTAATCCACCCCTGTGTAATAGTATATTAAGAAAATTTGATTAACAAAAATATATGTGTGTGTGTGAGTAAGAATGAGAAAAAAAGGTGTTTAAAAAAAAAAAGAATTAAAATAAAAAACTAATTTTTTTTTCAAAGACACCTACACTCCCCCTCTCCCTTTCAACTGCTTATATTCTCCCTCTACCCTTAGTGAAATATAAAATATTTAATTTCATATTCAATAGAATCGTTTTTAGCAGTCAAATTATTTGTTTCTATCATTTATTTTTTTTTTCAACGATAAAATGCATAATAATTACCTTTAATAAGACTCTCAAGAGGGTGTGCTGGTTGACGGTGAGGTCAGGGTGGGTTACACTATATAATTATTCACTTTGAATCACTTTAAACTCAAATAAAAAAAAAAAAAAACAGAGCAGCTCGGCGCGCCTGCCTTCCGACCACAAGCTCGACTGAACGAGAGACGTCTCTCTTTCGATAGGAATAAAATAGATGAACATAACAATTCCCTTTTTATTAAAAGTAAAAAAAATACCGTTTGCTCTAATCTAACTATATTTAGAGATGGAAAAAAATGTCAACAAGTGATTTGGAATATTCCAAGGCCTTTCTTAAATAATCAACCCTTCACCCCCCCCCCCCAATCAAAATAATAATCAACGTTATTTTTTGAATGTTTTCTATTTATTTGGCTTCGATTTAGCTAAAATAAATTTAAAAAACATTTTTTTTTTTCAATTTTTCAACCCTTTATCCAATCCTAATAAATAAAATAATTAACAATGCTATCGCCTTCGGCCAGCTTCGCATCTAGTCAGAAAAAAATTAAAACCCTGAAAAACTTCCCTGGATCAGCCTTTGGCTTTTAAACATAGTATAATTTTCTAGAATGTGTCTTACTTTAGGCCAGTGGTTTCCAAACTTTATGTTACAAGGCCTCTCTTAAAAATATTTAATCGTATGACGCCCCCCCCCCCCACATACATTTAATAAAATAATACAAAAACAAAAAAAATACTAAAAATATAAATTTAGGCCCTATATAAAAATATTTTATTTATTTATTCATATTTATTATTCTAATTAAAAACTCCGTCCCAGAATCTTCTAAATTGTATTATTTTATTTATAAAACTAGCAATCATTTGGAAAATTGACCTTGGGTGGCCAATATTCGCGTCTCCCCTTAGACTAGTCCGCGCCTCCCTAGGGAGAAATTCGCTTCCTGTTCTAAATGACAAAAATTTATTTCAATTTAATTAACTAAAATAAATTTATAGAGATTTCAAGGCCGAAAAAGACCTTAAAAAATTTGTGCTTAATTTGTATTTTGACCTCAACATCAAAGAGTGAAATTCAGTTATAAAATTTGAAAATTGTAAGTTCATTACCTTAACACAACTCGGATGAATTTGGATATATAAATATGCCTGGACCCCTCAATATAAAGAATTTTCTCTGTTTTATTCTGGTCGAGATTTTGATAGAAATACATGTTTTGAGGTCCCCTGAGTCCAAAAAAGTGAGTCCGGCAAATTGGTGTGACTGTATGTGTGTGTGACGATTTTAAGCATGAAGGAATTGAGCTACAGGATTGAAATTTTATATTTAAATCAGTCAAAGACAGGGGGGTCTAGATGCTCAAGGCGGGCTTTGCGGCTAGTATTTATTTAAATCATTTGGATACCAAATGGGCTCACACAGAACGCGAAAGACAGAGAGAAGGACAATCCGAAATTATATATTTTGAAAAGATGATGATTAATTCTTTTGATTGACTTTTTCAAAATAAACAGCTTATAAAATTTGGAGCAGTGAATTTTAATTTGGTGTCTGAGAACTTTGAATTGTTTTTGATCCCATGCCTATAGTTGAATTAGTTCAGCCATTTCCGCAATCTAATAATCTAATAATATGATAAAACAATATAATTTTAAGAGTATTAGTAGTGACCTAGTTTTTTATCATTAGCCAGATAATCCAAATCTTAAACAAAGTTGCAGGTAATGAATTTAAAAAAGTAAAAAAAAAAAAAAAAAAATTATATTCAGTATAAGTGTAAAGATTTTTTAAAGGTGTATTTAGGGGTGAATATCAACCAACAAAATTTATTGTCTGTACTTTACAACAGTAGAATACTTTTCATTAACATGCCATCACCCGAAAAATGCTGTAAAAACTTTTTTTATTAAGATTTTATCGCAAGGATTATTTAACTTGAAAAATCTTAGAAACAATTTTATTTGACTTGATTTATTTATTTTATATCTATTACCCCCAAAGGGGGTAATCAATTTCCACTCTGTAGCTGTTGGCCATTCATTGAAGTTGTTAGAAACAAACTTCCACAAGTTACAAATGTGACTACGACTGCCATTTGATCGTTTAGACTGAGAGAGACCAGCTTTTTGTCTTTTATCATAGTTAACTCTCTGACTTAGCCATACATTAATTGCATTTCTTATAAAGAATTCCAAACATTCTAATAATGGGCTACCAAAGAAGCAAAATTTCCAACTCGTTAAAAGAGTGTTTTATTCGTATTGATTAGAAAGTTGTTTAAAATGGATGGAAAGAAAAGAGTAATTTAATTTAATTTTCTTGATTGATTTAACCCCCCCCCCCCTCCCGTCGTGTATAGAATGTTTTCCCAGGGCCCCCCTCCCCGGCCCGAGATCATTTTTAAATATCCCCCTCCTCCCATACACAAAAATATTTTTAAAATACCGTATATACTTGAGCCTCGAGGGGCCCGGGCTTTATCAAAAACAAATTTTCATTAATTTTTTTTTTTAATCTAAATATTTCCGTTTTCACCTGAGCCCCGAGCGGAGCCAATTTTTTATTATTTAGAAAAATAATGTATTTTCAAATGTGGGGGACTATGCCGTCCAAGGATCTGTGTCAATTTTGTATTATTTTGAAAAATAAAATATAGACAAATTAAAAAATCAAAATATTTGGGGGCCTATGCCGGCTCGGTGCCTGAGGCGGGCCGCCCTCTCCGTCCCCCCCCCCACGCCATCGGTATGCCTTTTCTTTTATGGAATGACCTCCCGGTCTATTTATTACTATTTCATAACTTTAACTATTCTAATAGTCTTAGGCCTAGTTGCTTCACATCTAGTCAACTAGCAAACATATCCGACCGATAGCAAATCATCGATAAGGTAAACAAAAACACGCTTAACCTTCGAGTTAAAAATTTTCCTATGTAGTACAAGAGTAAAGTGGTCTTCATAAGAATTCAAGGGCAAAATAATATAGGGAAGAGCACCTAAAAAAATAATTGATTTATGAATTTTAATCAAAATCGTTAGAACGAAAGAAGGTTGAGAAAATCGAAAAAAAACTCAAAAAGTACATCAGTAAAGTACATACCAATTATTTTTTAGATTCTCTTTAAAATATATATTCTACTCTTGTAGACAAAATAGTTTGAAGTTCACTTCACTCTTGTACTTAATAGGAAAAATAGACGCCAAGGAAACAAAATATAAATATTTTTCTAACAAATCAACTTGAATTCTAATATACAAGTAGACCTATCGAAATAAAAAATAAAATTCTAATATATTGCCGTAAACTAAGTATATGTCGACAAAAAATCGGGTGGGATAATTACCAGAACACAACTTTCAATTTCCGAAGCTAAGAGAGAGTTGTGTGTTGTGCGACCAGTCACATCAAATTTTTTAAATTTAATTAACTTTTAAACTATACTAAAATAACAAGTGATTTAGAATTTTTTTAATTAAGTTGATGTCATTCTAGTATAGCAGATTCAGCTTGTTGTTAGAACTCGTTTTATTTTTTTCAATTAATTAGCTCAGAGCAGAAAATTGCTCGAGCAAAACGAATAAATCGATTTCAACATTATTATAAATATATAGAGTTAAAAACAAACGAGAAATGACATTTTACAAACGATGATATTAGGCCTACCATATATCTATTATAATTAATACTTTTAAAAAAATTCAACTTCCTCTTCATCACGTTCCGGGCGTATTTTTAGTTAAAAGTGAATTTTTTCAAAAAAAATTTACTTCCTTGAATCGTAGCCCTTCCACATATCTCTTTCCTGAGGCTATCAATGGAAAATTTCAACAAATAAATTAATCTATATAAATTCTGTCAAGCTTCATTTAGTTTATAATTTAAGTGTATCACTCCCACCTCACAATCATCCTTTTTATTAACTTTATTATTTTAATATGAGGGATTCATATTCATTAATTCATTGTAGTATAAATTCCAAAATCCCCCATATTTCAAATTTCTGGGTCACCCAGTTGGAAGGTGATGGTTTAATTCATGCATATCCTATAATAAAATTTAATCATTGTTTAATATTCTACTATATAAATTATAAACAAATCCCTAAGGGTATTTTCAAATTATTAAAATCAATTTATAACATACATATACATGACAGAAACACTGCATCAATTTCCATATAACTACTATATATAAATATATTTATATAAAGCTAGAGTATAGCATATTCATTCATCGGTCTCATTTAATTGACATTCCGTTGCTTCTTTTATAGAAGGATTTTAAAACATCTGATTGGTCTGTGTAGGGCGCACCAAGCGAATAATTTATTTTTAATTAAAATTAAATCCAAAACAATAATTTGAATATTAATCGAGCGAAAAAAAATATGTCACCGACTGAGAGAAGTGAATGGAACGAAACATGTGGGCCCCATCAACAACATGTTATTAAAAAATCGTGTAAAAAAAAAAAAAAGTTTATGAATTATTGAGGGAATTATTCTGGCTTGAAAATCCCACGAGAGATATTCGTTTAAAAATGAACTGAAAATTCATGAGACATAAGAGACCCTCGTTAATATTTAACAAATGATAGTCTACATACTATTTTTGTTAATCCACAAATGTCACGAATTTTCCGTAATTTTAAATTTAAAAAGGCCTCCCATCTATAAAATAGTATGATCTTATATCTTTATTAACGAAAAAAAGTGATGAGCCCGTAAACATGTGTGAACCGAATAAAAGGCAGCACTAAAGATTTTAAAATTTTATTTTGTCTTCAAAGTGCCACTGATATAATTTATTTCAAGCAATATTTTTTTCTGTTTTCTTAAAACAGTAACATATTCAAATTTATGTGCTTAGTATGGTCAAAAAAAAATTCAATTAACTTTAGAGTAGCGATGGGAAAACTAATTT
>JAKCPI010011036.1:0-14976 GCA_023213315.1 Euborellia annulipes | reverse complement strand
ATTTGATAGAATTATTTCAAATTACGTCTAATCGAATGGCATTGTTCTTCGTCAATCATTGTCAGTTTGAAAAAATTGGGCTTCGTTCACGAGATAGATAATCTTTGTTCAAAAAGAGAAAATTTAAATAACCTAGACAATTTTTTCTAAGAATTAATAGTTAATAGTGAAAAAATACAAAAAATATGTTTAGTGTAGAAATAAAAAAAAAGTTAAGCCTACACTGAGACACAGACCGTAACTCAAAAATCCACCTTAATTATGATTAAATTTTTTATTAAAAAAAAAAAATCTGTCAATTGAAATTCTGTGGTTAATGTTAAAAAGGTTTCCAAAGAGATCAAATGAACGTGGAAATCTTACTTGAGTCAAAACTCAAATGAGTAAGCCTAAAGAATCCATTTAAGCTAGGGACCTCTGTTGAAAATTGATTGCAATTGGGTATTGAATCACTTAGTTAGATTTCAAGGAAAATTGTGTACAATTTTTATTTTGAATAATCTTAATAATTAATATAATACAAGTTTATTTTCTTGTAATTTTTTGAAATATGAAATTTAAAAAGACTACAAAAACAAGTTATTTAAAAAAAAAAAAGCAAATCTCACCTACAAAAATAATAATCATATTTTTATCAAAGAGATTGTTTAATCTTATTTTATTTTATTTTTTTAATATATATTATATATGGTAAAGCCCGGAATGGTGACATGACGTTGAAACAACGTTTAGGGGACAGTAACCCGAAGTCCCCTGCCTAAGCACAAGTACGACGAATTCTTTTCGGCATTTGAGGCCATAAGGTATTTGAACGATTAATTTTATTTACGATACAGGCACAAGGTGTTTTTAATTATAGTTTTTTATTCCTGTGGTATTTAATTTTCGTACGGGAAGCGATCCTTCTTCTTCTAGAACAAGAAGCGAGGCTTTTATCTCTGCGCTAAGTTGAAATAAAATTAGAAAATATATTTTTATCAGAGAAATAGGTATAATACCAAAAAACGAAAGGATGTTGTACAGATGTATGGTGGTAAAAAAAAGAAATTTAATATCTATATCTATAGAGGAATCTTTTTTTTTTTAAAGAAAAGTATAAAGGAAGAAAAAATGGCCCGAAAAAAGGAGGAGTTGGCCAAAAAAGAAGCCCTAAAATTAATCCTTTCGAATTTAAAACCATCCTTTTTTCTTTTTAGAAAGTTTTTTGACTAGAATAAGATCTTTCAATAAAAACGGTGTGATTTTAAACATATCCCCCAGTCGTGGATATAGGGGCTTCACCGCCAAATTTTTTCTCAGTAGGTCTAAATATAAGAAATTATTATTGTATGTGAATTTTAATTTGATTACCGTAGATAATTATTTCGCTCGTTCCCTCCCGTCAAATTCGATACGTTCTATGTCATTTTCAAAAAATTTTAATAATTATTCTCAATATATTATTATATAGAAAATATTTTCCATATTTATAAATAAAATGCTCTAAGATAAAAGTTCAACTTAGAATGTTAAAGATAACCAAGATTATCTCATGTTAACAATTTATATTTATTTTTTTTTCACTTAATTATTTTCTATTAGAAAAGTTATTTAAAATAATTGATATGAAAAATATTTATATTTTATTAAAAATACTGTGATTAATATAGTAATTTCGAGATTTAAAAAATTGTAAATATATATACCTATAGATATTTTTTTTAAACAAGAAGCGTAATCGTGGGGGGCTTCCCCCCCCCCCCCCCCACACACACAAATTTAAAATGCGAGTTCAAGACTTAAACTATAGGCTCTTTCTATTCCGAGGGATGAAATTGTCAGAGATTATAGCCTTTATAAAAGGACTGGACTTTGATCCACCCCTTGTTTAATAACTATATAATATTTCAGAGGAGATCTAAGAGGAAACAAATGACGGTATTTTCGATATATATTATAAATAATTCTGAGTTATTTTTGTAATATTAATTAATAGTTTTCTTTAATATAAATTACTGTATATCATTGGAGGGAGGGAAGAGTGGAATGTCAATAAAGTCTAAAATTTCTTTTCTGAGTTCTTTCCCCCTCTTATTTCTATTTCTTTCTGTTTACATGTGATCAATGGTCATAGATCTTCGGGCAAAGATTCTAAAGGATAAAAAAATAGATTTTTGATTGTCCAAAAACTTTATTTGAACCCATGGCGACAGTTACGAGGTTTATGTGGGGGCTAGAAAATTAATAAAAATAAAGTAAAAGAAATAAATTATATCAATAGAGTTTTCTGGTCATTAACCTCATTTGATCATTCCTCTATGAAAGAAATTGCAATATACCTTGTGAATTAGATCGTAGGGAACATGTATGTATACAGTCTAAGCTTGTGTCACCCCCCAACCACACAAAACCAAAATAACAAGATTTAGTTTAAGACCCATCACCGAAAAAGTTTCCGGAGTATCTGCTAAATATAATTTAGGAGCCATATCCCATTATCTAATTAAAAATTTAAAAATAAAAATAATTCAAAGGATTTGAAAAAAAAAAAAAAAAAAAAAAATTAAGTTAATGAAATTGTTAAGTTTCATTCTGCAAAGAATTTCAATAAAATAAATATTATATTTATAGAAATATTAAATGTTGAAAATCTGTTTTTTTGAAGAATAATATTGTGAATTTTAATTTGACTCACTTTCCGTGATGTAAATCCTTGAAGACACCGTCGTCTTGGTGGTTTACCACTAGTAGGGGATACTGTCACCCATGCGTCAAACGACCCTGTCTTATTTGCTAAACCACGATAAGAAACCAAATTTGAACCATTTGGTCCACCATACAAAATAGTAGTCCATGGTGATGGGGGAGCTGGGGCCGGAGGTGGAGGTAAAATATATAACATGGCAATAATTAAAAAACAATACATGATAATTGTCAATAACACACGAAATGTCACTTGTGAATTGTTTAATATAAATATAAATATATGTTCCGCCCCCGCAAGCAACACGCGACTGAACTGGACTGAAAGATGCCGCAAGAAAAGGTGGCGGGGAGTAATCTTCGGGGAGGGCGCCTGGTGGCAAGCTTCCGGGCTTTGCCGCTAGAGCTCACCGGTGATGGGGACATCGAGCGCGCGCAGACCGTTAATTGACAATGGTCAACAGAGAATATTATTTTAATAGTACAAAGAATATTATTTTAATAGTAGTGCAACTAATATATATATATATTTCTTCTTTTAAAGCAGAAAATAGAGTAAATGTAAAAATAGCATATATCTGATAATTTAGTCAATAACTATTAATTATTTAGAAAATATTTATTAAATAAATATATACTCAAATATTATTTAAATATATATATTCAATAATACTATACAAGTAGAAAAAAATTCATTTTAAATTAAAAAAAAAGATCTTGGTAATTTTCAATTATTTTAGAAGAAAAAAAATATAATTTTTTTTTATTAAATTTAAAAAAATATAAATTATATAACTGGAGAATATCAATAAAATCCAAAATATTGAAAAAACAGTCTTTCGAAAACAATCATCAAAAATAAATCAAACGTCTGATGTTTTTTAATAATAAGCTGTCAATATTATTAAAACTGGTTCAAATATATAAAACGCCAAAATCTGATCAAATTTCTAAAATGTAACGAATTTAAGCTATATATGAGTTTTCTAATAACAAATAAATTCAAAGTGGATGGGGGGAAAAAATACGTTTACATTTTATCTAAAATTTATATTTTAAATATATACTGTTTATAGGTATAGTTTTTATAATAATTTCCCAATATTTAGAGTTGAATTAAAAAACATAGGAAGCAAAAGTTTGTTCTCAGAGATCTCTGGGATGGGGTTGGGGATGATTTGTTAATGGGGTTGATCTGTTATTAATAGTAAAAAAAATATTTCGTTTTAATTATTAATATACCAGATATATTTTTGTTAAATGTCAGGGAAGTAAATAATAGTCAAAAAGTGAATAATTTCTAAAAAGTAATAATTAAAATAACAATGAATTTTGATTGGGATAAACAATGTAGGTGAAAAGTAACCTAAATTAAACAATCACAAATTGGATTCAAATTTAAAAATTTCTATTTTTAAAATATATATATTAAAGTACTTGTGATAATCAATGTGATTGTGAGTTTGAAAGTAAAATAATAAAAATAAAACTTACAGAACTTGGCGGAGAGCTACAGCTGCTGACACTTGGTGATCTTTGAACAGTGACCAGAGCCATAAATATTTAAATTATTTCCTCACTCGTTTTAAGATATATTTTCACATATGATTAGAATTAACAATTGGAAAATTACGCGAAAACACTTGAATTTCTAGAATTAGATTAAAAACATTAGAAGATGAAGCCATGATGAAGGGATACAACATTATATTATCAACATGAATATTATAAAAGCAAACTTCACTCGAAACTTCAATTTCGAGATGTGAACCGAGATGTCAGCACCGTTGATTTTCATCTGGATTTCAATTTTTTTATTAAATGTCAAATTCAATTTTTAGGTTAACTCACATGTTTTAAGTTTTTTTAATTATTTTTTTTTTTGTAAATATGTTTTTTTATTAAATAATAAATAATATGACAGTTTTAATTTCATATTTTTAGGTTTTTAAAAAATAATAACAAATATTTTTTTTTTTTAATTTAATAATCACTCATTAATTAATCATGGAAATGGAAATTCCAATAGCTCTTCCTCAAAAAAAATATTATAGGCAGAGAGCACATTCAAATCCAATTGCTGATCATTGTATAGAATAGTAAGTATTTATTTTATCTTTGTTGAAGTTTCATAAATTAGAATATGAAGAGAATGTCACAAAAGGATCCTCTATCGAATAAAAATCTCCAATCAGAAAACGTTTTTAATTAGATAAAACCATCATCAGTTCTTTAGAGCTGAATGAGCATAAATAATAATTGTAATACAACAACATAAAATATTTTTTAAATTATAAAGAACTGATGATGGTTTTATCTAATTAAACCCGAAACGTTTTCTGATTGGAGATTTTATTCGATAGCTCCTTTTTTGCTGACATCCTCTCTTCCTTCATCATTCTAATTGCTGAACAGCCACTTCTATTATCAACGAAGTTTCATAAAATTTATAGAAAAGTATAGGAGCCATCTCATTTTAAATTAACATATGATCTTGACTCTCAATTAAAATTTACAGATCGTTTATTACGATTTCATAAGGAATATAACATTGAGAAAATTTATTTTTCATTGATTATTTCTTTTATTTAAACAAGCCACTCTCCTCAGCTTTACATTTATATATATATATGAAATTTTCAAAATACATCGTTTATATCATATATAAGCTTAAATGTATTATCATTGTATTAATATTAAGCACTTTGAGAAAAGCAGGATTCATTTTAACAAACTATTTATTTTTCTTTATGCAGACTTTTCGTTTGTTTGAAATAATATAATTTTAGTCATGTTTTAATTAATGAATTTTTTCCTTTTTAGTCCAATTTGCCCTTCCACAATGGATTGGACAGAATTATATCCAGAGGCTAGAGGAAAAGTTGATTTTTTAGATATTGGATGTGGTTATGGAGGTTTACTAGGTAAGTTTAATTTATATATCTATATATATTCATAATGAAATATTTAAAAATTAAAAAATTAATTTCTATATATTAATGCAATTATGAGTGATCTTAGGAGAAAGGCCGCCCCACCTCCCTTGGACAGAAAAATTATTGTCATTTAAATCATATAAAAGTTCTTTATTAATGCTAATTTCAATCCCGAACTAAATCATTATTATCCCCGTCAGCTCCTTGAAGACGCCAATGGTTTAATAAAAACATCCTTTATTTTCAATAATTACATAATTTTTTTTTTTTTTTACAGTGACATTATCTCCAATGTTTCCTGAAAATAATATATTAGGAATGGAAATTAGAGTAAAAGTTTCTGATTATGTGATGGATCGAATAAAAGCATTAAGATCTCAAAATCCAGGACATTATCAGAATATCGCTTGTATAAGATCGAATGCAATGAAATATTTACCAAATCTTTTCAATAAAGGCCAAGTAAGATAAATAATAAGTAATCTAAATTCCTTTTAACGACTGTCTCCTTTCGGCAGGTGTAATAATATCAATTATATAGACTTCTGATTCATTTTATATTACAGTCGACACTCGATAATTCGAATTTTTCTATAATTCGAATTCTTCAGCTGTAAACTTCAGAAATCGAAAAATGCTCTGTATTTTGATAACTAGATAACTAGAAATTCTTTTCGTAACAAGTTGAAAATTGTCATCTTTGTAACAATGGTATATACCATTGTTACAAAGATGACAATGATTATATAATCAATGTATTCTATTTTAGTATTCACTGAAGATGAGTGAATAAATTTTACCCGAAACGACTGGATAATTAAAGGGAATTGAGAGCGTTTTATTTTTGGCTGCCTGCATTTACATATCCTTCCTCTATAAATAAAATTTAATCATTTTTATTTATGTACCTGGTCGTCTCACTGTGTATATATATATATATATTATATAAGAATTTTTCAACAATGTATAAAATCCATTATGACACTTTCATAATGACTTTTCGCCAGCTCTGAAGATGGTTCAAACACGGAACCGAAACGTCAGCTGTGTGAATTAACCAAATAAAGGAATAACCTTAGCTGCATTTCTCATTTCTACCCTCTTATTAATATAACAACTCAGCTATAAATTGTTTATGCAAAATTTAAGTAAGCTCATATTTTCAAAAATATAATAAAAACTCCTAATAATTCGAATTTTTTTCTTTCCTCTTGATAATTCAAAGTCTCGATAATTTGAATTTTTCTTGTAGTCCCTTGGATTTTGAAATATCGAGAGTCGACTGTATATATGTTTTTCTTCAATACTTCTGGTTAAAAGAAAATATCTTTTGTGTTCTATGCTTAAAAGTAAACGATCTAAAAGTTATTATGTACTAAATATGAAATTTCAATCGAATTCGGTCAATACTTCTTGACACACTATTCTTTGAGACGCTTGGTTTTATGTTGGATTTATTAGTTAATTTCTATTTATTAAATAATTTTTTCAGATACAAAAAATGTTTTTCCTTTATCCTGATCCACATTTTAAAAAAGCTAAACACAAGTGGAGAATTATAAATAAAACACTACTAGCTGAATATGCATATATTTTGTCAGAAAAAGTAAGTTATTTAGAATAACTGTTTTTATTATAATATGTTAAAATATATTAACCTACTGTTTTCAAATAAAAATGACTTAATCAGGGAGGGGGTCAAGGGGTCATTAATTTATATATATATATGCAAAGATAAGTTTTCTCGGGTCAAGTCGCGTGGGGTGCTGAGATTTACTCGACGTTTCGGCTCTCCTTTTGGAGCCATTTTCAAGAGAAGTAAGTTAGGAGGTAATGGTGGAGGGGGGTTGTTTACGAGGTCGCAGTCTTCCTGGTCCCAGGTCAATTTGGTGGATGCCTCAGAGGCGTGGTTTGGTCTCTGAGAGCTGGAGGAAGGTTGGGTGTGTGTAATTGTGTTGGGTTTAGATTGACTACGGGGCCTCAATCTGCCTACTCCCCAAGTCGGTGTATTGCTGGATGCTTCAGAGGTTTGTGTTTGTCTCTGAGAAATGGACAGTGGTTGGTTGTGTGTAGTCGGGTTTGTGCTTGGTTTGGGTTGACTTTGGGGCCTCAATCTGCCTACTCCCCAAGTCGAGGTGTTAGCTCTTGGTTCCCGGGGTCTCAACCTGCCTACTCCCCAGGCCCTGAGCAAATATATATATACACGAGCGGTTGCTTTCCACATTAAAATAATTTATTTTGCAAATATTTCGGAATGCCTACGCAATCCATCTTCAGTGCATCAAATTACACATATGTGGAGAGTGTTTTAATGATTTCTGTATGAGAAGCCATTCAACAATTAGGGAGGACTGTTTTTTGCAAAAAAGGAAATTTAACCAACTGTATCAAATACTTACATGTATAGTTTTTCCCTCAGTGGCTTGCACATGAAAAAGTCCTCCCTAATTGTTGAATGGCTTCTCATACAGAAAATTTTATCATTAAAACACGCTCCACATATGTGTAATTTGATGCACTGAAAATGGATTGCGTAGGCATTCCGAAATATTTGCAAAATAAATTATTTTAATGTGAAAAGCAACCGCTGGTGTATATTTTCTCCACAACCTTAACGATCTGTCCCAGCAAAATATAACTTCTATATATATATATATATATATATATTTATTTATTTATTAATGCAAAGATAAGGAGGCTCCTCCTGGCAAAAAATTTTCCAACTCCATTTAAAATGCCTCCTCTTTAGGAAGCCCACCTCAGTTTTATTCCCACGAAAGTAACCACACCGTGTCAGGTCCGACTCAACTGAAAAGAGATATGCGTAGTTAAGTTTTCTCCGGTGGTTGTTGAGATTTACTAAATGTTTCGGATCTCCTTTTGGAGATAGTGGGGATTAAGAGGTAATTGTGGAGGTGGGTTGTTTACGGGATCGCAGTCTTGCATTGCGGCTTTACTTTTTTTCTCGATCCTAGAGATAGATATACAGCGTATATATAGTTTTTGAGGAGGGCAGTTGCAAAGCTGGATTACATAACTGAAGTTCAACACAATTTTTCAGATTCAATCTAGCTAGAAGCAAATTATTCAACATTGCCTCCTGGAGTAGAAAAGGGAGATAATCTCATACCTAGTAACAGACACAAGAACCCAATTTGAGGTGGCCAAAAAGTAGGATAACTCTGAAACTGCCAATGGATGAGAGCCGGGTGGTTAGGAAAGAGTAGTTCCTAATGGAATCATCATATAGAACTAATATATACTATGCTAATTCTCGAAACTGATCATTACAATTTGTTGATTTGTAAATTCAATCTGATCCTAAGTAACTTTAATATGCGTTTGAAATGAAACTATTTAAATCATAGTTTCTCAACCTTATTTTGCTCACCGCCCCCTTTGAGAATATGTTCTTTTTCTAGAGCCCCCCTCCCCCCTCATCTTAATTTTACTTACCACCTGTAGCGAATTTAAAACAGTTATTGCCACGATTATATTTAAAGGTGTAATATTAGTGAATAGCATGTATTTTTATTTTATTTGTCTTTTTAGACTATATTTTTTAATCTGCCCACGCCCCTTCTGAGCCAATCTCAATGCCCCCTAATTTTCTCTGTGTCTTCTCCGCCCCCCCCCCTGAAAGTCTCAAACGCCCACAGGGGGGGGCGGCTATCGCCCACGTTGAGAACCTATGATTTACAACATTATCATTTAATTTTTCAGGGCATAGTTTATACTATAACTGATGTTGAAGATTTACATTTGTGGATGGTACAACATTTTGAAGAACATCCTTTATTTAGGAGATTAAATTCCGTTGAACTTGTGAGTATTGTTAATTCATGTAAACATATTTTTCTTTTAAATTTAATTCATTTTATTTTTTAATTGTTTCAAAGGAAAAGACAAATTTCTTATTCATTTTTATTAATTTTTAATTTATAATTTTTTTTTTTTTACTTTTCAGAAAGATGACCCTATTATTGATAAATTATATGAAAGTACTGAAGAAGGTCAAAAAGTTTCAAGGAATAATGGGAAAAAAATTTTTAGCTGTTTTCCAAAAAGTTCCAGATCCATATGTAAAAACGTAAGAAAATAAAATTATTTATATACATTCATTTTCCTCTTCACAGAAACTGACTAAATCTAAATATTTATCCACTTCTCCATATCCTTGATCAAATATATCTATAAAAAATATTTAAATTATTTATTTATGTTATCTTATTTATGATTAGAGACCGGACAAAAAAGCATAAAAAAATGGAAAAAAAGTGCTTAAAAAGCATAAAAAACTTGAATAAAAAGTTGTTAAATAAGCATATAAGTTGAAAAAAAGCATCTAATAAGCAATTTTTACTCATACCAATGGCGTATACAATTTTTTTTTTAAGAAACTAAATTTATTCCGCCCCGCCCTGCGAAAAATTTTTTTTTTGCCGAACCAAATTTTTTCACCCTGCGGAAAAAATTTTTTTACAGGGCTATATTTTTTTCGCACTGCGGGGTTTTTGGAATTTTTTTTTTTTTTTTTTGTTTTTTTTTGGGCGGGGGCGCCCCCCCCCCCCTCTTATATACGTCCCTGGTGTATGCGTGTTTGAATGGGAAAAAAGTTTTTTATAAAAAAAAAAATTATAAATATTCGTAAAATAAGTTCAAATAAGCACGAAAGGGAAAAAAAACCTCAAAAAAAGCAAAAAAATTCAATCTCAATGCACTTAATTTTTTCTAATTCGTATAGAAATTAAATATCTAATGGTTGCTTATAAAATTGAGCAATAAGCATTTTGCTTAAAATCCGGTCTCTATTTATGATAAATAAATTTTTGAAACCTTTAATTTTTTTTTCATTTAGTTCTTCGTGAGATTTAAAGTTCTCCAATGATGGATCTCCGAGAGCAAATTCTTCATGCAAATTCATATATATTATATGATTTAAATATTGTTCTAAAATATATAAAGAGGGCCTGCTCAAAAATGCCTTTTCTGCATTCCGCTCTTCATCTCTTTTTAACAAAAATTGAGCATAATAATAATAATCTCTTTTATTAAATTGTTCGTAATTATTTGCAAATTGTTTACTATCCAATATTTCCCTATGAAATGTCAAAAATTAGTAATTAGCAATGATATTTTAAAATAATATTTAATTAAATCAGTTTTCTTATTAAATACAGTATAATAGTGTCACTATCTTCAATTATCAATATTATTTTCTATATTAACATATTTCCATGTTTTTACAATAATATATTTTATTAATAAAATATAATAATTATTGATTTTTTTTATGGCTCGATTAATATAATATGAGGATGTGTGAATCATTCGACCTCCAAACAGTAGTGCTTCACTACTATGTCAACGCCCCTGAATCCAAAACAAAGCGGTTTTCGCGACATGGTCTGTCTGTGTGTGTCTGAGAACAAGATATCTCAAGAACTAAAAGAGCTACGAGGTTGAAATTTTATAATTAAGTTAGAAACCCTCCCAAGGGGTGAAAATAAGCTTTGGAACAAAATTGGCCAAAGAGTACTAGTACTTTACTGATGTACTTTTTCAGTTTTTTTCGATTTTCTCAAATTTCGCTCCAACGATATGGTTTAAAATTCATAAATGAACTATTTTTTAGATGCTCTTTAAAAAAGTATATTAGTAAAATTTTTCGTGGAAATCGTTTCAAGTACACTTTACTGACGTGGAAGCATTCGTAGCTCAGCGCCATCGCGTGGTCAAGTTTGGAACTTAACTGCTAAGAGCAACTAAATATATCTCGACCCAAAAAATCTGGTGTGACAGGCACAGTACACAACTTTCTCTTGGCAAAGGATAAGAGAAAGTTGTGTGCTGTGCGACCAGTCACACAAGATTTTATTTGTGCCGGTTCAGGGACCAGGTACATTTTTTTTATATCCCTGGTCCCTGGTCATCGCTACTGTGTATATGTGACACTTTCATAATGACTTTTCGCCTGCTCTGAAGATGGTTCGAATACCGAAACTTCAGCTGTGTGAATTAAATAAATAAAGAAAAAATCACTAACTGCGTATCTCATTTTTCTACCCTCTTATGAATATCTATTTTGTCCTGATGAAAAGTGCGATCGGGGACTCGAAACGTTGACAAATCTTTTATTTTTCATCTTGGCTGCCAATTCACAAAACATCCACATATTATAATAATTATAAAATATAAAATAAATATAATGAAAAAAAAACTCTGATTTGAACTTTTATCAATAATACCAGACTATATGATGAAGAATTCTTATCAAAATATTTTCGTTTTCCATTTTTATTTTTTGATCTTTGTGGATTTTATTTAATTCACTGCGTGGAGTTATCTTTAATATTTCTCTAAGAGACAATGTGTTCTTAATTGCAAGATCACATAGTGATGAAAAATTTAATCCCAAATTAATATACATATACTTGGGATTAGGAGAAATAGGATAGTTGTTTTTCTAAAAAAAAAAAAAATGTTCAACCACTCGGGAAATTTTTTACATCTACCAAAGGATGACTTTTTTCAAATTTACTTGTTCAACGTATCCATTTTCAGTAATCATAAATTCATTTTTTGCTCTTTCTTGCATTATTTTGTGCATATTTAATGAATGAATATGTTTTTTTCTTTGAATTATATCCAAAAATCTGCAAGGTAAAGTCATTTGTAAAGTTGTTGGATAATTTAAAGTATAAACGATACATTTCATAACTTTTGATTCTTTGGGATAAATAAGACCCTTTGATGGTATAACTCGAGCCATTAAAACATTATCGATTTTGACCCTAAAACAATAATAGTAGTTAAAGTTAAAAAAAAAAATAAAATTTGCTTTCACACCATAACTATACATATCGTCGTTGTAGAAATAATATGACGTATCTCATTTTTGACGAAATTGAGAAATAAATGCCATTCAATTCAAAAATTCTTTCTAAATCTAAGTTTACTAAAATTCATCTAGAAGCGATTAAAATTTCTGTGCAATTATTCTGTACAATAAGACTTGGCGAGTGCCTCTCAGATTTAAAACAAACTTGTTTTTGTTGTCTACTTGAAACCGGGAAAAATTGAGATTCGTTATATTACCTCTACAGGGACGATATCGCTAAAAGATTAGGATTTGGGCCAGGTCGTGATTAAATTTTAAAACGTATTTTTACTTTCTCTTAACTATATATGTAATATACAGTGAGAAAGTATTGGTTTCTTGTCAAAAATTCGAAGTCGAGATTTTGATGAATATACACGTTCCCTGAGTCAAAAAAAGTGATTTTCGCAATATTTTGTTCAATGGCAAAATTTTTTGCCATTGAGCGTTTTGCTCAATCAGTGTGCTTAGGCATTGAGCAAAATGTTTTGTCATTAAGCGATTTTGCCTAATAAGTGTCTGTTGGCATTGGACAAAATGTTCGGCCATTGAGCAAAAACGCTCAATGACAAAACATTTTGTTCAAAGATGTCGAATCATGCTCAATTGTGTTTTGCCTCCTCGGTGTTGCCCCATAGAAAAGCATTGAAAAACAATTTTTTGATTAGTCAAAAACGTTTTGTCAGCGGGCTTTACCACTTGTAAACATATATTTACCTAGCCCATTCGAAATAAAACAAATGATCTGTTGTATTTTCTAAAAAAAATATACGCTCTCTTCTATTATCGAGAGATGAACGATCAAACGTTATGTAATCATTACTCAATATGATTTTATTAGTTTCTTCATTAATTTTAGTTTTTTTTGGGATATATTGAATTTTTGACGGAATAATATGTTTCGTATAAAAATCGCCTTCACCTCTTAATATAAAATGAATTTCATTTTTTCCAAATTTACAAACAATTTTTGCCTAGAATAATTTAAAATTTTTTTTAAATAAATCTTAATAAAATTTTGTTAGTTATGAAGTAATAATTGTTCAATTTACCTTATACTCCTTTAATTCAAGTGGAATGAATTTAAATATAACAGGAAACTTAGAAAAGGCATTAACATTGCCACAAGGATTCAAACATTTTAATATTTCTTCATTAAAATTAAATTTGTTTAATTCTTTTAAACTGGAACAAATTAAATTGTATGGACTGCTTTCTTTCGTATTATTATATAACCAAAATACCTAAAAAATTAAGTTGATAATGAAAGGAAGCTGGTTGCATATTTGTTACTAAATAAGGCCAAATGTGTTTTTGTTTGGAAATTTTGGTACAGTGAGCTCTACAATAAGTCCCCACCAGATAGCTAGAGCCTTAGTATATGGTGAAATAAATTTAAATTTGAAAAGATAAAATAAAGTCATCTGTACCAGATTTTACGTTTTACCTTTTCAGTCATTAAAATTATTTCACTATACACCATATACTTAAGGCTCTAGCTCCCATGTGGGACATAAATGTGGAGAATGATAGCTTGGTATAGGGCCGGAACTAGCAACTTTGTTAGAAGGTGGGAAATTAAATTTGCCGTCCCCCTCCTTAGTAATATTGTAATATGCCGCCCCGTACCTTCTCCTGCGCTGTCACTGTGACTAAGCCAAATTGATTTTAAAATTTTAACTAGGGTAGGGGCTTGTTTGAAAAAGATGGAATTTTTTATTAATATTTAACCTGTATGTGGCATTAGAGTGAGCCGCTGATGAAGAAGTGCTATTAAATGCCTTCAAAATATTCGGAGAAAAAACACTCTTTAAAAAGTTATTTTTCAATGCCAAGAAACGAGCTTACATATGCAATAGAATATTTAATTAATAATTCAATATCTAGATAAACTTACGAAAAATCTATTTCTTGGTTGATCAATTGCAACTTGTCCCATGTCAAAAACCTTTTTTAATGAAATGGCTCCATATTCCGGTGGAAAGCATTTTATTTTAATGTTTAATTCAACTTCTCTGAGATTACTTAATTGAAATAAATACTTTAAAATCGTTATTCCAGTTAAATTAAAATTAATTTCTGCAAGTAAAATCATAGTCTCCATGCCCTGCAAATAATCTTAGAAAAAATAAGATAATATCATAAAAAATACTAAAAATAATACCTTTAAGAAACATTCTTTTGGAGAAAAGGTAAATAATGGCCTATGAGGACATTCATAAATCCAGGCGCGTTTTGTTAAAGATTTGTCTCTTGCGATGAGTGGACAATCACATAGTTGAATTCGTTTTATACGCCATTTAGATTCAAATGAAAATATATTTTTTACCAAAAAATATACTTTAAAAACTTGATCATTTAAATAGCTTTGAGGTACTCTAATTTCAACTTCTTTTTTAGCATGTCCTTCAATAGTACTTAGAGCCAAATTAATCCTGAAATAATTAATTTGTTAATATAAGATTTTTTAAAAATTCC